>JACXGM010003302.1:0-26819 GCA_016801145.1 Umbra pygmaea | reverse complement strand
CTAGTGCTCGACAACGTGCTTGCCCTGAAGCTGCATGACAGTGGTTTAAAACCTGATTACATGTCGCATCGCTCCTGCCGTACCGCTATGCTGTTTTAACCCTGACACTCAAGAAATATACTGCTGTATCAATTACTTAAGGCTACATGCATGACCCTTTACCTCTGCTGCCCTATTGGTCCATAGCAATCCCACCCCTGTGAACATCTGGGATTTTAACATGTGCCTTTTGATTTAGCAGGAGTGTAAGAAAGAAAATCATGTTTAAACCATGATGCACCTGCCAGTTCCTTTATGCACCGAAACACGACCCTCCGTGTACACATTGTCAGTCCCAGTTAGTGTTAAACAAGCCTTGCTCTTGTAGTTCCGTGGAGCCAATATGGCCGCCATCGCATCCAACAGCCACAGTAGCAGGCCCCTGAGGTGCCCGGTAGGGGGGAGGCAGGTGGCAGCCAGTCCCAGCCACAGCCATCCAGAGCAGGAGAACCTGATTCAGAGAGACTAAAGGCGATGGTCGCTATCCTGGCCTGTCACAACCACTCCCCTCTTTCTAACAGTGAGGCCGTCACAAGCCACACGCAGCAGAGGGGCCCATGGGAGAAGGGGAGGAGCAAGATGGGCAGAGACCAGTCTGTAAACCCCGGCATGAGCAACACAGCGATTGGGTCTGGATTAAAGGGGCACTGTGTAAAATTTATTCATCACATGGGTGAATTACTGCAACAACAATTCGGTTTCAAACCGAATTTGATTCATATAATATTTTGGCTAATTCCTAACATGGGTTTTTCGACATTCGTTACATACTGTTTTCCATATGTTGCAAGTCTTAACATATCACACTTTTTAGCAATTCTAAAGTAATGAAAATTTAATTAAAAACGAATAGGGAACAGTATAGGGAATGTGTTGTTCCCTATACTTTTCAAAGCATGTTTAGCAATTTGAAGAGGCCTAAATTGGCATTAATATTGACTAATATTGCGGAACCCATCTTTAATTCACAGTTATAACTACAGTATCGCAAAAACAACATGATCAAGGAAATACGCAACAACATTATTTATCAACAGTACTTGCTTTTAGGCTGGAATTTTGCATGGACTCAAAATCATTTATGGTGTATAAATATTGTTAAATACTATCATTCCAATATTACTGCAGATATATTTGGGACATTATCTTTCTTTGTATATGCATTACAATGAAAAAAACATATGCCTTGACCTTATAAATTATGTATTGTTTTGGCAATACCAATAGCGGTAAGAAAACATTTTGTAGTGTGTGCTTAAAAAGCTAAAATAATTAAATCAAAACGCAAATAGATAAACGTTTCAGCGTTTCCAGTATACAATGTAGTTGTTGAAAACTAGCCACTGATATCAAAATAACCACTGTGATCTGCATCTTGTTAGACGCCTTGGTTTATTTATTTATTATTAAGGCAGATAAAACATTAGCATCAGCAGATTGTGCGAAAAGAGCCAAAAAATCACACTATTGAACTCAGACACTACTGATTGATGCCGGGGATAAAGCAGAGAAGACCCACATGTACATGCCTTGTTGTTACCCAGACGTCTCCAGGGGCAGGAACTATTATGATTACCTACAGAAATGGGAGGGATGACTATCTCTCACTCTCACTATCTCTGTCCACCTGTCCTGCACTCTCTCCTTAGTCTCTCTGTTTTTATCTTCCGCCTTGCCCTACCTCTCTCTGGTGTGCTTGTCACATGCAATTTGGGGCTGTGGTTCAGGCAGAGAGGGAAATACGGGAGGCCCTAAGATGTGGCAGAGCTCCTCTGTTTCAAACGAAAGCCGTGGTGGGATCTCCACCGTGTCACTCTGGCGTCCCGCCTTCTAAATAATGTGCGGTACGTGACGCAAAGCGCTGTGCAGGAAAATCAAAAGGGCAAATGTTCCAACGTCGATCCTGTGGTCTGGTTAATGTGTCTATTCTTCCAGCATTGTTCCCCTCATTGACCACACATGATGGGACTGGCCACCCCTCACACTTACCTATCCAGTGAACTATGCTAATAACATCTTCTGATTGCTCTGGTTCTGCTTTAGGTAAGAATGCTCTGGATAAAACCGGTCTGGTCATGATAGCTCTAGTTATAAAATCATGTTAGTAAAAATCGTGCTCAAAATCATGTTAGTTAAGGCTGCTCTTATTCATGTTCTCCCTGGGGTCTGAAGGGCACGCATTTCACTTTTATTGCCTTAAAATATAACAAAAGAAATATGGACATATTTTATTCTCACGCTTTTGTCCATTTAGCCAGTGCACCCTTCATGCGTAATGAGAAATCAAGTGCCTACCGCTCTCTTAGTGCCCAGAGGTCGGCGCATAAACAAAACATAAACACAGTTCACATAATAAACTAAATACACATAACAATAGTTCATCACCCCATAGGTTAGCTGCCACGACAGCCCTGTCCAGGCCTGGCCATCGTGACAATGTTCCGCATCGCTGCGACATTGTATGTTTCTATAGCATCCAATGAGATTATTTTCTGTTTTAAAATGTGTCAAAAACATTTAAAAAAATTATAATCTTTTTATTACTTTTTTTTATTGTTACGCACTGCTCCCCAGGAGGGGAGTGGGATGCTACACCTCGCTGCCCAGATGGTCAGAGAATGGAGTACGAGGTCGTAGGTGCGAGCAAGGACACAGAAACAACAGGTTACCGTTTTAAAGCAAGGCTTTTACTTATCCACGGTAAAGATAAACAATAATCGGTAAGTGAGGAGACTGGGGGTACCAAACCAAAGAACTTAACAAAAATCCCCCACCCCCTTACCTGTCCTAACTCCCACACAAAAAGAAACTAACTGGCACACGGTCAAGGCGCCCTACCCAAACTTACAGTAGGTGGCCCATACCAGGTCTGATTAGTGTGCTTAGACAAGGGAGTCCCCTACGGGCAAGATGTATACTCCGGAGTAGCTCTAGGCTAAATCTCCTCACTCCCTGTGAACAAAAGAACAAAGGATAGTTAATACAAATAAGGACAATAAGGAGACAATGAACACCACACTGAATATAATCAAAACACACTCTGTTAAGCCTAACCACTCACTCTTACAGATACCCAACCAAAGCGCTCACTCTAACCACAACACTACTAACACAACCACAACACTACTAACACAACCACAACACTACTAACACAGCCACAACACTAAACTACCATAACCACAACACTACTAACACAACCACAACACTACTAACACAACCACAACACTACTAACACAACCACAACACTAAACTACCATAACCACAACACTAAACTACCATAACCACAACACTACTAACACAACCACAACACTACTAACACAACCACAACACTAAACTACCATAACCACAACACTACTAACACAACCACAACACTACTAACACAACCATAACACTAAACTACCATAACCACCACAGCTCACGCACAGACCTACTACATGAGCAGCCAGAGAGAGAGAACAATGAGTGATGACAGTTTAACCCATCTATGCTTATGCCCGTGGAATCTAAAGTGGTAAAAACATTAAACATGGATAATCTGACCAAGACACTACCCTCTTATGGACTAAACAAATAGGAGACTACGGCACCAGAAGGTAAGAAGGTATTTCATGAATTGTACTATAGTTAACAATTGTTGGCTTTGTCAAAGCATATTGATATTGCATTCGAAGCAATTAGGTGATGTGATTTAATATGTTGGATTGTCTGAGGCTTACCACTGATTGCCGGTTTCAATGTGTGCTGTTGGACTTGTGAACTGTGTGCCAGTGTGTGCGGTGCCCCATAGGATGTAGAGACCTTTTTCAGAGTGCACTTGGATTTTAGGTAGAACAACTGGAAAGTATTGCATTGTATGGTCATTGTATGCTTGTATTATTACAATCTACAGAATGCACAATAAGCAGTCATTCAGACCATTTTGTCTATGAGAAGGAAAAAGACTTCTGATAGATCCATAATATGCCCGTCAGTGAAATTGAGTGTCAGTAAGTGAACTTGTTCATTCTTGCAGGATTTTTGACAGTGTGTTATGGAAGCATTTTGCCAACATACCCTTTAGATAAGTGCCAAACAGCCTGCAGAAATTATGTCCATTATTCTTCCGGTAACGAATTAATTCAAACGTTATTGAAAACCTTATTACAAAAGATTTGCATATTTTGTGCCAAATTTGCCTTTTGTTTGGTTGTGTATTGGACACCCCTTAGTTGCCTACTAGAAAATAGCATGTCATTCAAAACATTACTTTAATTTCTGTGAAGTAAAAAAAGTGAAAATTAGACCTAGATTTAGATTTAATGATAACTAGACCTCAACTCTCCATCTATATTGATAATATAATGATAATTAGACTCAGCTCTCTGTCTATATTGATAATATAATGATAATTAGACTTAGCTCTCTGTTTACATTGACAATATAATGATAATTAGACTCAGCTCTCCATCTATATTGATAATATAATGATAATTAGACTCAGCTCTCTGTCTATATTGATAATATAATGATAATTAGACTCAGCTCTCTGTTTATATTGACAATATAATGATAATTAGACATAACTCTCTGTTTATATTGACAATATAATGATAATTAGACTCGGCTCTCTGTCTATATTGATAATATAATAATAACTAGACCTCAGCTCTCTGTCTATATTGCTAATATATTCATAACTAGACCTCAGCTCTCTGTTTATACTGATAATATAATGATAACTAGACCTCAGCTTTCTGTCTATATTGATAATATAATGATAACTAGACCTCAGCTTTCTGTCTATATTGATAATATAATGATAACTAGACCTCAGCTCTCTGTCTATATTGATAATATAATGATAACTAGACCTCAGCTTTCTGTCTATATTGATAATATATTAATAACTAAACCTCAGCTCTCTGTCTATATTGATAATATAATGATAACTAGACCTCAGCTCTCTGTCTATATTGATAATATAATAATAACTAGACCTCAGCTTTCTGTCTATAATGATAATATAAGGATAACTAGACCTCAGCTATCTGTCTATAATTATAATATAATGATAACTAGATCTCAGTTCTCTATATTGCGGAAATGTGCCACAAAATGGAAATTTTGAGAGAGGGAGCTACAAGTATGTTAAAACAGTTTTCAATAGCATAGTAGGTCCTTGACATTGATTGCCATACCTGGGATTTTGCTGAAACAACGCCCCTGCCTGTTTGGTTTTCCCAGGGTCTGGATCCCGGTGTCTAAGGTGGATCACCGCCCAGGATAGCTTTTGGTTGGACTGCATGTGCATTTGTCTGCTCTGGTTAAATCTGGTTAAGGCTGGTCTTATTTGCTCTAGTTAAGGCTGGTTAAGATTGCTCTAATTAAGACTGGTTAAGTTTGCTGTAGTTAAGGCACAGTTGAAATATCCATCAAACTAAAACAAAACAAAGAAAAAGTGATTGGGATGTCGAGATAAAAGAAAAGAGTAAAATGAATCAATATTTAATTTTCTCTCCAGGTGATATGTTCAAAAGCCAATCAGCAGAGTCTGGAAAGACGACACCTGGAATATCAATGAGATTGGAACAATCCCCACTGCCTAGCGCCCCCTGTAGCTGGCATTATGTCTGCCTGACTATGCGCCTGTCTAAAAATCGGTCTTGTTGGCTGTGAGTGCGTCTGTCTGTCTGTCTGCCTGTCTTTTTAGTCTATTACAAGCAAGTGCCAGGTGTTTTGCCATGAGTAATTGTGGGCACGTGGGGCATTAACCAAGACACAGGGGTAATCCACCCTGAGGATATGACTGTTCTGAGCACACAATTAGAATTCCTGGAATGCTGGTGAATGTTGATGATGTCACTGTATTCTGACTCCATTTCCATTCCTTTTTTGCTCTGGATAGGCTATCATTCCACAGTGTATCAATAATGGATTAATTTAGTTTTTAACATTATTTCCCCTTATTAAAAAGCTCTACACCTGTGTCACTGCTTCTGAAAGATCGGTCGTACAAGCACAAAAGGACAACACATGAGTCTGTTGAAGCTTGTAAATGCCCCAAAATCATTTAGGCACATTTCCCAAGAAGGAAAGAATTCAATCAAATTCAATCATCAGCCTCTCTCAGTTATATTAATTCAAGTTACATGTTTCTGATGTTGGATTTATAAAAAGAGACATTATACAATACATTAACATCGTATCCACTATCCTCAGAGCTAGCCTAAAATGTATCTGTGTGCTTCTGCTTTATACACTACTACTGTTAAGAAGATGTCTACAGTACTGTTTCACACGTACAGTATTTCAGCGGGTGAATGTGGGAGGACAGGTCACGGGGGTCGATGTGTAGCGATAAGTCTGGCTGGCTTGCCTGTCTGGAAGCACAACACGTCATGACAGGCCGTCCCACTCAACATAAATAAGGTTTCTGCAGACGCCTTTCGGATGCAGAAATATGAGTAGGCACACAAATGAAGGGGCGTACAGAACAACACACAGACATAAACACACACACACCTGTGTGGTACACACACCACCTGAATGTACAGTACTTCATTTTCTATCGTTGACATTAAGATAACGTTTAACCCTGAACCGTGTGTGACATCTGAGTGAGTGTGTGGTTAATAATGTACTTTTCTACTCTGTGGGATAAAATAACCAGGCCTAATTCGTATTCAGCATTAATAGTGACATACAGGTTCCTCAACACTAACAGCCCTGCCCGTTACCCTTAACCACACCTACCCCTTTCAGCATACAGCCCACCAGCCCCTTAGTCCCTCTAAACCAGCATCCCCACCCCAACATAGCAGACTTACCCAATCCACCAGGTTGCTGGGAAACAGCAACAGAGCCTCTGATCAAGTGGTGCAGTCAAAGGCAGCATGGATCATTAAACCTGACAAGGCATCCTAAACCGCGCCACCACGGGAACCGGTAGAGGTACTGTAGCGTGTGCCGAAGTGTGTGTGTAAAGGGGGGTGTACGCATGTGCACACGTGTGTCAATGCCTTTGTGGGTTTGTGTGAGCGCTTAAATGAGTCGAGCGCTTAAATGACTCAAGCGCTTAAATGACTCGAGCGCTTAAATGACTCAAGCGCTTAAATGATATGCATAGCTTGTTGTCGTACAGTGAAGACAAGCTGACTCTCAATGTCACCTACCGATTCTTTACAAGGCTTCAATTAACTCCATGCACTCGTTAGCAGAGCCGCTACACTTAAGAAGAGAGGGCAATTAAGAGAAGGGCAGCCAGGAAGTGAGCGTGATGGAGCAACATGATCTGACAGTTCTGATGTTTGTCGTTTGATTTCATTGCATTGCAAAGTCTGATTGAAGTCTTTTTGTTTTTTTTAGATTGACCTAATCAAAATGTTTAATAATGTTAGAGCTCTAATATAAATCTTGTCAAATTAATTGAAAATGTTCGACTAAGGGAGCCCGATCAATATTTTTTGGTACATGTAACGAGTGAAAGGAGTGCAGTCACATGCAGTATCAATGTTGGTTGTAAAGAAATATAAACACTTAGGGCCATATCTTGCACTCGGCGCAACGCAGCGCAAAGCCCGAACGCAATTGTCTTTGCTAGTTTAAGAATGACGCAGTTGTCAATTTCCCGTCCTACACCCGCGTCATTTAAATAGCAAGTGCACCTGCGCCCATATTTGCACCCATGGGTGTGCTGGTCTAACGGGGAGGTGTGTTCAGGATAATTCTGGGTGTATTGCTATCTTGAGGCATTGGAAAGTGATCTCGCCATTGACCAACAAAAACCTGGTCTAAAGTCAATGGCGCAGCATGTCATTGTTATTTTAACAGCAAATTAGTCAAATGCACCTGGGCGTATGCACAGCGCGTGCACACTATGCTTGTTGCACACACACAGGGAAGCGCAGCAGCACACAAGCATGAAAAAGATTACGAATAAAAATATTACGGTGCAAATTCCCCATCATAATAGCAATGCGCGAAAGGTACAAATGTGCCTGGCTCTTAAAGGGAATGGGAGATGAATCTCTGATTGGTTTATTGCATGTTACGCCCAAAACACACCTATGATTTAATGAAGACACTTATTACAATTTCTTTAGACCATGCGTCCGGCGCATGGACCCTTTTTATCACCGTGAAACTAGCAAAAGTGGATTTGGACACGCCCAAAGCGCACTTGCGCCGTGCGCTTTACGCCGTGTGCTTAGATCGCTTAAATAGGGCCCTTAGAGTAGGCACTAACAACGACATAGAGTAGCTCTACACTTAGGGCAGGCAATATCAAAACGACACATTAGAGAGGGAATTGTCAAGGGAAGAACCACATGTCCAACCACATCCAACCACATGTCCAACCATATCCAACCACGTCGCCCGAGCCGCCAATTCTTTTTTTGCACCGTTCACCCAATACAGAAGCCTTTAGTCGAATCATGCAAGGGATGATTACGTTCACTGACTATACGTCCGCTATTGAATTCACAGACGTCCGATCTGAACATAATGATGATAAAGGCAGTTGCAGCATGCAAACCCAAGAATATTACTGAATTGCAGACCATTACTCATGAGGATTGGGCTAAGATTCCTAAGGAATGCTGCAAGAGGCTGGTGACTGGCTATGCATCTCGTTTGCAGCAGGTCATAACAGCAAAAGGGTGCGCTACAAAGTACTAAAGATGCTTGCCATGAAGGGGTTGAATATATTTGAGACTGGAGAAGTCATGATCAGTTGCATTTGCAGTTCAATTTGGGGAAACCACTTGAAAAAGTTGTTGTTTTGAGCTATTTCAATTGCTTTTGTTTGATTTGTTCATTGCAAACAGCTGAAACTCTGTACATTTGGTGAATAATTTTGCAATTAGTTGCTGAGCGTAATCATCCCATACGTGATCTGACTGAAGGCCTCCATGTTAAATGAACAGTGCAAAAAGAATCGGCGGCTCGGCGACATGTGGTATGATGAACCATGTGAGCGCCCCTCACCATCCCGCATCTGTCCAAGGAGTTGCGGAGCTGCCAAAACAGGCAGGGTCAGTGGGAATTGGAAGGGAAGAAAAATGGGGAAACATCAACTACAAAAAATCTCTCTGAATGTGTTTGTAGCTACACATTCTACACATTCCCTATAAAACTATAAATAGATCCACTTGACTTTACGCCGATTATCCACGTAAACTTTTACTTCGGCGTTTTTAGAAGGAGCAAACAGAATCATAACCAGGGTAAACAGGGTGGCTCCATTTTGGAGAAGTTACAGGTTCAAAATGGCGGATTGGGTGACTGGACTTCATCTGCTTCATTGCAGAACCTCCCAGAAAACAGTCGTTGTCAAGATACGTGTTTTCTAAATCACATCCGATGTGGATGAGTCTACCCGCTCTCTAACCATCTACCTTTGCTGCCTCACACGCATCCAAGCAGCCACAAATGAATCAGTGAAGCGTGATGAGGCATTTGTCCCCTAACCTCCCAAACCCAGACGATCCTATCCAATTGCACCCCACCTGTATTGGACCACTAGGCTAACCTAACCGCTTTCAGACAACATATCGCAGATACCAAATAAGATGGATCCAGAGGCAACATAAGGATTCTTCATTTGTCCCCATAGAACCCTCATACTCTGTTCAATTCCTGACTGTGCCGAATGTCGTTGTGTCCTTGAGCAAGTCACCAGGGTGATGTCCCTATATTCACTCTAGGTAGCTCTGGATAACAGCGTCTGCTAAATGAGTAAAATGTATATGCAAAATGTCTATATAAGAGTACAAACTGTTAGAGTTAGACTTAATTAAAATCTTGGGATTTCGGACAAATCCAGATATTTATTCTCTCTGAAACATGGTTATCTATGAAAATTCTGGACACAGAGATTGAATTTGGTGGGTTAGAATGTAAATTTACAGGTCAGGGAGGTTAAAAACGACAGTTTCACCTCTCAATCTCTCTGTTGAAGTCTGTTTTCATTCCAAAGCAATTTAAAGTTCTGGTTTTGGTCTTCAAGTAGGAAGTAACACTCCAGTAAGAAATGTGGATGTAAAGCATCAACCTTCTACAAACAGAGGTGTGCTCTGTGAACTCAGTGACCCTATAGCTTTATATATATCTGTTACAACTTTAGAGGTGAAAAACCAGGGGAGGTTTTATTTTGGATTAGGGAACAAGGGACTCAGACTGCATACAGGATTTCTGTGTTGATGGAAATAAACTTGACCCAGTTGATTACCAAACCCACTAAGCAAATCTAAAGGATCCTGGAAAGTCAGCTGTAATTAATCTTATACTAATACACCAGAGAGATACTCTGCCTCTGGTGTTTTTGACCATTGTCCCATTGACGGCAACAGAGATGTACAAAGTATTATAGCTAAGCCTATTTACTGTATCTCACTAATATGAACTTCAAAAACTTTAGTGAAAACACTTTTTTTCTGCATGACTTAAACTTCTTATCTGAGAATATACAGAAGTGAAACGTAGAATAGGTCAAGGCTAAAAAAAAAATACACAAATCCTTATAAGATACTTAAAGTTAGAGTAGTGAAGGCAGACATGTGTAAACACATGATTAAAAAGGAATCTTGCAAAATATTGGATAACATTTAAAAACTTGAAGAATAGTTCTTCTCTCTACCACAATATATACATTTATCCAATGGCCACATTACTGATAAAGATGCAATTATTGATGCATACAGAACGTTATTATGAGGGCTGCCCGAGTCATAATCGGGTCTTTACGTGGCACAGTAGGGGTTGTAGGGTTATGTTAGGCGTGATTGGATGAAGTTTTCCACCAATTTGATCATGAGAGGACATACGAGATGGTAGGGTAATGTGGAGAAGGTGAGGGGAATTTCAAGCAGGAGAAAACACTTCTGAAAAAGGACAGTTGTGTTGTTTTGGAGCCAGTTAATTGTTGCGACACATGCTCTAGTTTGAGGATCACTACCCTAGTTAGCTGTCTTGTGTAGGACATTTAACTCCTGGGGCCAGCTTTTGCACTGCAGCGCCAAGAAATTCATCCAAGCTCAGATGAGCTGTCAAACTGAACATTGGTGTCGCTCTCCCTTCTTTCCGAAGCAAACGTTGTCCTGTGTTGTGCTTACTTCCGGGATGCAGACGAGGTTTGGGAAAAGGAATCTCAAAAACTATTGGCAAGGTTTTTCATGAATAATAGTATCTAGTGGTGGTGATATGCAATTGCATGTCATTTGGGTAACTATATTCTGCAGGATTTAGTGCTGTTAAATTTTTTCTGTGGACACTAGTTTCTACCACTGCAAAAATTGTTAAATTATTTTCTGCTGCTGCAGACAGTTGGGCAGATTAGATAAAGTCCCTTCTGTTTGCCAACAACAGATTGTGACGTATTCCAGAGATCTTACACCTGAGTTTGAAAATAAAGTAAGACACCGAAACACTGTAAATGCTGCCACTTTCCCCATTAACGTGTCCCCTCTTGGTCTCCTGAATGCAATTTGTAAAATGCAGCTGCAAAGCTTAACATTTATTTGGCACACTGCCTGTGACCGTTGCTGGTGGCAAGAGAGCTTTCATTAAGCTATAATGCTTACAGAAACTACTTAGCTATTTAAGTGAAAAAAAAAGTTGTCAAATATTATACATCATACTCGGGCTAAGGACTTTTTATTACTTGAAACGCCACGAGTCCACTCTGAGTTTATATAAAACTGCGTTTGACTACCATGCCACACGCTCATGGAATGATATTCAGAGCAAACTCAACCTACAAGTTTTAGTTCCTGTAAGCAAATTGAAATGTCTGTTACATGACCTTTTCATAACGTTTCTTTTAATGTCTGTTTTATAGTGTTTCATTGTGTTTTGAAGGTTAATTCCCCTGATTTTATACTTTTTATTTTGTTTTATTCTGTTTTAGAATAAATTATTTTTATACTACTTTTACATATATATATATATATCATTGTATCACAGGGCACAACTGTAAAAAATCCTCAGGTCTCAGTTTGTCTTCCCTGTGTAAAGGTAAATATAAAAACGATAAACTACTTGAGGTCCACTCTATCCCAGGACAGGCTTTGCAGTCCCGAAATGCTGTCCATTGAAATGAAATGCTGTCCATTGAAATGAAATGCTGTCCATTGAAATAAAATGCTGTCCATTGAAATGAAATGCTGTCCATTGAAATGAAATGCTGTCCATTGAAATGAAATGCTGTCCATTGAAATGAAATGCTGTCCATTGAAATTAAATGCTGCCCATTGAAATGAAATGCTGTCCATTGAAAGACAGTTAGAAAGAAAGCTGGACACAAAGACGATCAGGGACTTGGGCTATTTGCGAGTAAGGCTGAGCAAGAGCGACCATTAGTCCTTTTCATTTTGCGTTCCAATATTCCTTTCTACTTTTTGAGATGCATAATTTCTAGTTGGTATGTTAGTTCAAAAACAGTGCTACATTTACAACCAGTGGCTAAAGTTGTGTATTAATGTGGGATAATTATTCTGGAGAAAATCACACCTTTTTATAAGTTTTCCTTTGTAAATGTCTGGGTATTTGGCTTACTGACAGGTTATCATTCTATATGTTACTGAATAAAGAAAACAGAAAATCTACATTGCATTTCCTTTTCTTTATATGTTCCACTATATTTAAGACGAAAAACGCATTTGATTTATTGGCAAAGCTTGCTCAGAGGGGTTTTAGTTATATCTCATACCACTTTTCAGGTTAAAAATGATAGCATGAGAATTGATAGTACTTGATAAGTCTGGGATAGCATCTGATTTTCTCAAGCCACAAAACTGAAAAAACTCCAAAATGATATTAGGCTTGAACACATTGTGCTCTTGAATAAATGTCAGGGCCTGCTGAATGTTTTGCTGGAACAAGAATCTGTCTGCGTGTGATGGATGGTTGTGTATTATTTGCTTTGTAAAATAATTTTGGACTTCTCTTGTGCCTCTCAATATATTTTTTCTTATCAACTTCTATCATATTTAAGAATTGTTTCATTTACACAATCAATATCAATCACACTGTAATACCACAAAATGGTAGAAATATGATAGCGAAATGAATACCAATTTAATGCACTATGAACATCTACAGCAGGGATGGGCAACTGGCAACCCTCGCCTTCAATTAGTGAGTCCCACAAGTAATAATAACCTCTTTATCCCTCTTAATAACCTCTTAAGTCAATTGATGATGGTCATTGTCAAAGCGTCATATCTCCCAAGCCCTACATGCTAGAAACTATCGGTAGAAACCATTGGTACCGTAGGAAAGAGTAGGTTCTGCTGCAGTTAACGAGGGGTGGATTGTCTATCTGGGTTAATCAAGGCTGGAGATATCGCATCTCAATTTTGTTGTTTTTCGGCTAAAAACATTACAGACAGGATGCAAGAAAAAAATGACAAAATAACAAATCTGCAATCAGGTAGGACATCCCCCCTGCACAAAAAAGGAAAAACGTTGGGAGAGGGAAATGGCTGAGTTTTTAAAAACATATAGGAAAATAGTGAGAAATATCTACAACATTGTAATATTGAACTGTTTGTTCACATTAAAATGTGAAAAACTGAAATGTTGGTGCAAAACACTAAAACGTGGCAGCATGTGAACACAAATTTGGGACATCACGACAACAAAGTAAAAAACAGCGTAATCTCTGCATGAATTCAAACTCCCACATTTGGAGTCAAAGTGGCCAGCATAAGCTCAGTCCCCGCCCCCATCACCCAGGCGACAACGTGCTTCTGAGATGTTTGTTTCTCTTCAAGTAAAATTTGTTGATTTGGCGCTGTAGTCAGCAGCTGTGTGTCTATCCAGATCCCATCACTTGTATCATTATGTAAGATAAGACTACATAGATGGAAATAGCAACGTCAAAGCCAGGCACGCCCAGAGTTCTGCCCCCATCTTTGCTGTCTGAAAATATCCCCTTGTTTCTTTACTCACACGTTCCCCATCCTCTGTTCCCCTCCTCCCCCAGTCTCTCTCTCTCTCTCTCTCTCTCTCTCTCTCTCTCTCTCTCTCTCTCTCTCAAAATTCTTTGACTCATTTCTAGACTCACAGTCAGTCTTCTCCCTTACTTAAACGTGCTCCTCTCCCTCCCACTCTGTCCCCCCGGCCATCCTTCCCTCCCTCTCCAAGGCAGAAGCATCTGCACAAAGTGATTCGATGGCACTAATTGCCAGCCCTCCGCGGGCTTTGGCCAATCACACAGCGACATTGGATTACTGAGGCGTCCTGATTGGGGCCACCGTCGACTAAAAGAAGCCAGCGCAGGGGGGGGAAAGAAAGAGGCTGGATAAGAACATTCTAGTGCTGTCAATTCTCTCTCATCAACAGCCTGCTTTACCTCAGCTTCTCTCCATCGATCCCGACGGCCGTTCACAAAAGCCGGGTCCAGCCTGTCCTCTGAATAGGCCTGCACTCTATACATGTCAGTGTATGAGCCTGAGCTTTGGAGACCTGAATACCGTTGGTTCCAGCTTAGGATTTCTTACCCTCCAGATGACCTTGTCTGACCGCTTGACCAAGTCTTTATTCTAACTGGCTTTTTCTCTCCATTCTCTTCACATCAGGGGACAGGGAGAGTTTCTGACAAGGTTCTTGGGCCAGTGAACAATTGCGCGAGATTACAGAAACAGAGTCTGTGAATTTAATCGACTTTTCTCTATTTGTAGACATTGACAAGGGGCTTTATTTGCTCAAATTAGGCCTGTGTCAGTGGAGGGAGAGTACCTAGCTATTTACTTCTTCCTTTGTTATGTTTTCCCTGACTGTTGGGTTGGATTTTATTTCCCTGCATAGAAAGGCTTCTGAACATTTGTGACCCAAGGCCGTGTTGGGCTGGGGCGGGGGTGGATTGCATATGATGTCATCGACTGATTAGTTGACAGTCAAGTCATCGTAACGAGATTGAGCTTTGAGAAAGAGAAATAGCGAGATAATGCCAGACCGCAATTACATTGACCTGGAAATAATGTGCTGGAATTTATTATACAGCATTCATTAGAAAGTCTCATTTTTACATAATTCACTGAAGGGGTGCCATTTTGAATCCCCAAATCATCAAAGTAAAGAAATGTTTTTGTGACCTTACCAACATTAGTGTTAGACATAGAATGCAAGAAAAAGAAATCCTCCTAACACGCAAAAGGAAAGTGTTCTATAAACAACAACAGGATGTAAAATTTTAATCCACTCTTCTCCAATATACACGCAAATACACACAGACCACCCCCCGCATGTCATGCCTGATCTTTTCCCATAATCCCACAGCTTTTCCACCACAGGGCACGACAGAGATATTTCATCATTGTTTAGGCATTGTCGGCACTGATTCACTGCTCAATTATTGGCTCAATAACACACTGTATTGATTTATAGATGGTCTGAGATGAAAACAGGAGACCCTGGGGTGCCAAATGACAGGGATAAAGAAACAACAACAGATAACATGACCACTATCACCAGTCCACCAGGGATGACCGCAGCGCTGGTTATTCATAGCCCTCGTCCATAACACTGGACAGGCAGCAACCTTGTGTATGCTGAGGGTACTGGAGGAGGCTCTGTACGTCACTGCTCTGAAATATGAGTTAAAATTAAGTTGTCCCGTAGGGGGCGATGGTGAGAGGAGTGGACTTTAAATTTGGTAGTTGAGAGTGAGATGTGTGTGGGGGCTCTAGGCAAGATCTCATATTGGAAATGAAGTTGTGTCTTCAGTCACAAACATATACTGTAAGCTCCCTTGCTGCTGTGTTACACTGTAAGTAACACTATATGGCCAAAAGTATGTGGACACCTGACCATCACTCCCATATGAGCTTGTTGGACATCTCATTTCAAAACCATGGGATGAATATGGAGTTGGTCCCCCCTTAGCTGCTATAACAGCCGCCACTCTTTTGGGAAGGCTTTCCACAAGATGTTGGAGAGGTTCTGTAGGAATTTGTGCCCATTCTGCCAAAAAAAGTATCAGGCACTGAGGTTGGACCAGAAGGCCTGGCTTGTAGTCATCATTCCAATTCATCCGAAAGGTGTTCAGTGGGGTTGAGGTCAGGGCTCTGTGCAGGCCACTCGAGTTTCTCCACACCAAACTCGTTGAACCTTGTTATGGACTCTTCTTTGTGTACAGGGCCACAGTCATGCTGGAACAGGAAGTGGCCTTTCCTAAACTGTGGCCACAAAGTTTGATGCACCCAACTGTCTAAAATGTCTTTGTATCCTGTAGCATTAAGATGACAAAAAACAGCCCCAGACCATTATCCCTCCACATTTAGAAGGCGTGTCCACATACCTATTATCATAAAGTGTATGTACAGAATAGTAAGCATGACAAGGGAAAACAAAGAAATACATAAATACACAATTTATGGTCAACTTAAAATGATTGGGCACGTTTACCAAGGCACGTTGATCAGGAATTACATATTACTGCATATATGTACTAGAGAGTATTCGTCCTGAGAAGTTTTAAATCTACGTAAACTCAGGTATAACCAGTGATGCAGATAACGCGTTACTCTAATCTGACCACATTTTTCAGTAACGACTAATCTAACGTGTTACTATTTCCCATTCACATGAGAGAATGACATTATATTCAATCTAATTGTGTGTACAACATATTTGTTACTCTTACTAATAAAAAGTTATTAAAAACATGTTAAATTATTATTTTTGCTATCATATACTCTTATTGTTTCTTTACACATAATACAATTGCATTTGGTTACAATTCACTATCTTTATAATGAATTAACAATGATTATTGCAGTGAATTAAAATGAGCGCTATTATTTAGAAAAAAAAAAATGTTAAAAAGGATTTATTAGTTACATATATGAACAATGTAGATTATAAATAGTAAGTTTTGCCATCAAAGTGTTAACAGTTAAATGTCAGGTCAAGAAAAACTGTCTTTATATTTTGGAAAAACAAGTATTTATGTTAAGTGAAGTCAAGAAAGACTGTCTTTATTTTATTATTTATAAAAACATTTATTTTTTCAGGAAATAGTTTCAGTTCAACTTAAAATGTCAGGAGATACATTGTTGACATTACTGTTAAAAATGCACTTCCAATAAAGTGAGTGTTGGCAAAACCGGCTGTCATTTTTATGTTGAGGTTGCGGGGGTGTTGTTGGCAGCTGCTGAATTTAACTAATAAAGTTATTTGTAATAAGTAAGTTACTTTTTAAAGGAGTAATCAATAATAAGAAAAAGATTACTTTTTCAAAGTAACTGTGGCAACACTGGGTATAACTCATCTCCCTACCAGAGATGGGCATAGATACAGTTATAGATTAGTTTTCTGGGTTGTGCTAAGTTCACAACTTTTGGGAAGTTCCTCAGTAAGACACTAATGACCAGGTAAATGAAGTTCTGTAATTTTAGAATGTTTCCCATTGTTTTAATTGAAGGTTTTCATTTTTCAAGTTATGAACTTCTTTTATCTGGTCATTTTGGTCGTACTGAGGAATTTCCCAAAAGTTGTGAACTCAGCCCAACCCAGAAAAGTAATCTATTACTGTATTTATGCCCATCTCTGTGTACTACAATAAATGTACAGTGAGTGATTGTTGCCTTGTAGGCATATAGATTTGTTATTTTTGGGCATCACTGTCGCCTGTTTACATTAATGGCCGAAGACGGCTTAGTGTTTATTATTTTACGTGTTCTAATGTAACTCCCTGCACTGGTCTGCAAATCAATCAGTATCATCACATTGGCTCTATTTGGTTTGACAGAGATATGGTACAGCTCCCTTTTCAACTTCATTGTGTGGGAAGTGAGCACATACAGTTGTCACTCCTCTCTCGCTTGTGACAGCCGTTTTCAAGAGCAAAACCATCCACACTAAGTCTATATATAGTCAAGGTTCTTAATTTTGTGCCAGTTACAGTCGTCGGGTATTCTGCCAGTGTCTCCCTGTTTAGATAAGATAGCCTATACATTTGTTTTTCTTTTTGGTTTATTCTTTTGAATATGTCAAATAGTTCTCTGTTTTTCATATTATTTGTTTGGAACAGAGTTGCTTCTCTGGGGCTCTGTTTGGGTTTATGAACGGAGCCCCAGGCATAGCTTTCTCAGGGGGCTCTTCTCTGGGTCTCGCTTAGATGAAGGCTTTGGGGATATCCACCCACAGACACATAAATCATGACATTTGGTTAAAGCCTGTGGTCTATTAGTCACTAAAACATGTTGTTTCAACCTTATTTTGTGTGTTATTAATCATAGCATAATGCATCATCACGTTGAGTTCTTGGGAAAGGACAAGAGATTACACACTATCTCATTTCATAATGCTTTTTAAACAATTACCTGCACTCCAGATCGCCAAATCCGCCAGTAGGTACTTACTATCTATATCCATCATTGTCATGACAAAGCATATATCTGTTTAAAATTGATTAAAACTACACACTTTGCCAAAAGTTTACTATACTTTCTTCCTTAACTACCATGAAGCAATGCAGTTCGAGTTTCCCCGGCTTTCTGACAGAGATACTTTTGGGAGATGAACAAACTTACTATAATCCTATAATACATGGTGAAGTATGGGTAACTTTGGTTTCAACAGCACTTCAACCATACCAAAATGTAATATACAGTAGGGCAATTATCAACACACACTTTTTTATTCATGACATACATTTCCACATTACAGGACTCTCTCAGCAACTTAGTGAAATCCACCTGGAGCAACATAGGGTAAAGTGGCTTGCTCAAGGACACACAACATAATTTGGCACAGTTAGGTATCAAACCAGCAACCGGTATATATGAGATTATTTAAATAAATAAAATAAAAATACTGTTGTTTTTTCTTGCCTTATGTCAATTAACAAAAGCCTATAGTCTACAAATATAAATAACAGCGAATTCTTATGTGTGGGATATCAATGTAATATACATTATATGTGATGATCTGCATTGATAAAAAATGCCCCCTCAGTCATTTTATCCTGCAGCCGGGCCTGGCTGGAAGAAAATGTTATAGTTCTACTATCATTGACTATAATGTTTTCCATCTTTGACATTGTTGTTTATGCATTGCATTGCAACCAGATAAACATATACCTTTAGCAAAACATTTTGATCTTTTTGGATTTTTTGAAACAGTGTTGCAACTACAACATACTGTGTGATCTGTAACTTTTTCACTTGCTGATATTGGCTTTGTGTTGATTGGTTCATTAGCTACTTAGCCATTAAAGACTAACCACTGAGGTAAAAATGTATTTAGCCAGGCAGAAACCTGTCTAGAGTGGTAAAGTGTGGGTTTTGAAGTAAAAATTATTTTCAACAGATTTATTCAATCAATTTCACATGCTGGTTGCTAAATTAGTATAACTTATTATGCTTACTGCATGACTCTGTTGAACTCCACTCTGAATATGGTTAAAGTGAAGAGGTTTACCCTTCTGTGTATGTAAAGTACTGTAGGTGAGGGATGCATATTTGTGAACCACTTGAACATACTACCAGCTAAGCAAAGAGGGTAGACTGGTGTAGAGTGTAATCATAGTAAACAAATGTTGACATTGCCAAAATATCTCTCCCTGACTCTTTATCTCTGACTCTCTCTTTTGTTCTGACTTGCTCTCTCTGTGAAAAGTGGACCCTTCTCTTCTTCGGGGCAGTGTGCGGTGCCCTTTAAAAAGCAAACTTGTAATCGGATAATTAACAATCTGCTAAATTTCTCCCAAAGAAAAACCGTAATGAAAAATGTCTGCCTCGTGCCTGTCAGTCGACTGACCTTTCTGAGACTCTGGGATGGCAGGCGAGGCAACTCACTTATAAGGATTTAATTAGCTTTGCTCGGGGGTGTATAGGCTCCGAGCGGATTGGGTGAGTGGGAGGGAGGAAGAGAAAGGGGGAGGAGAAAACAAGTGGTTCTGAATCCGGATGCTTCCGTGTTCAACCCCTCTCCCCTCTCCCCCTCATTAACGACAGACACGCATCGTCTGTTCTGACTTCACGTCTTCTTTCTCGTGCAGCGTTAGTCTCTGTGTCAAGGTGGAAAGAAGGTTAAGTCTACATGAATGTAGACATGCCCTGGGGGGGCATGATGTTGTTGTTGTTGTTGTTGTTGCTGTGGACCATGCCAGCTCAAGGAGAACCTTCCGGGTCAGGCAGTGTGGCTCTCAGTAGCTTCTAAGTGACTCCCAACAGCAGAGAGGATGACTGTTCAGTACATTGTTCTCTCTCTCTCTCCTGTTTTTTTCCATGTGTCCATCCTGATCTTGTCCATTTCTTGTGTTACTACAGTGAGGTTACTAAAGTGTTTAACACCAGTGTGTAAGTCAATGTTGACTAAAGGTAACACAACCGGAATATGGCCAAGATCAGGACAAAAGATCAGGACAAAAGAGAACAACAATTGTTTCTACAGCAGAAATATTTTCCTACAGCAATAGGAAATGTCAATTATATTGATTGTAATTAATGGAATTTATTGTAGTGGTAATATATTAAATTTTTTATTGGGCAAATCAAAATGTCCTAATCATTTAAGCCTTTTTTAAACCTTGAACACGATGAAAGTGTCCTATCCCCAGTGAGCACAAAGCTGTTGAACAGATATATTAAAGACCACTTTGTCGGACTTAGAGGTAACATCCAAATTTGATACAGCCTGAACGTTTTTACTGCATCTTTTGTGGACGTAGAAAAGATGTAATTCACGAACATAAAATAGACGACTTTGTCGGACATTGTGCCAACGCCCACATTTGGTACAGAGTGAAATATTGTACTATGTCTTTTGTAGCCAAATACAAAACATAAGTCATGGATGTAGACAAGATGTAGTTCACGCACTTAGAATAGACGACTTTGACAAACCTTGTAACAACGTACAGATTAGGTAGAGTGAACGTTTTTACTATGTCTTTCTTGGCTCTAAAAAATATGTAATTCAAGGCGGTTGTTGAAAGGGTCGTATTTTCCAGGCCGTTAATAATACATATTTTCCAGGCCATTGTTTCAACAACCTCAAATAACATGTTGTCACCTTTCTGCCCCTGAAATTTAATATTAAATGTCAAGATTGAATCAAATTCTAAATATACACTTTGTACAATTACATTTAAATGGCTGACAGACAATGCATATAGTACAAAATTCTTATTTTACAATGGAATTTTTTGCACATTTAACTTACATTTTTTATTGAATGTTTCATTATGAACCATTCCAGTTTATTTTAGGGAAATACATTTTCTTTTGAACATAACACTGAGCTAATTACTGATGCCATGAAGGAAAAAAGAAATGAACAATATTGCTTGTTAAAGTCAAAGTTTGCCATGTAGTGATCTAAGGTCCTGGGGCCTCATTTATAAAACTTTGCGGTGGATTTGTGTCAGAAGTGGCGTACGGACGAAACATAGGATGTGCGTACGCACAGAAATATTCAGATATGAAACCGTGCGCACGCACATCCTACGCCTTTTTCCTTTATAAACCAAAATCAACTCTAAATGTGGCGCAGCTTTTGCGGCTTCATGTCACGCCCATAGTTGGCCATAAATAGTCAGTGAAACACCCCCAAATCAATATTAATTGATTGAGAAATCATGGCAAACACAGAGAGGAACACAAAAAAATGTTCAATGTGAAGTAGAAATCACTGTTGGAGAGGTGGAAAAGAGGAGGAAAATGGAGGGCACAGTGTGGCCAAAAATGCGTTGGAGTGGCAAAAGGTTGCAGACGTTGTGAATGCCACAGCCTCAGAAATAAAAAAAGTGTTCAGATATCAAAGTTGATGCAAAAAAGCATCTAGCGCTTTATCGCAAAAATGTCTGCCACGGGTGGGGGAAGATTAGTTACATTAGTGAGCAACATGTCTGCATCATAAATTATTTGGACATTGATGTAATGAAAATGCTTTCAATTAATTAAAGCATTTTCATTCTCATTCGGTGCCCTTATGGCAACATGAGTGCAGTCAATATCACCGATTACATTTGGGAAACTGAACATAACTGTAAATTGTGCATGGATATGGGAAATCTTCATATTATTAATGAAAGGCAGTATTTTGATTTCGTTTACACAACGCTCTGCAGTTTCAGACAGGTTCACATGTTTCATCAATCTCCCAACAGTGTGGCCATTTCTCATTTCAGTATGTATGCGTGCAAGCTTTCCGTGCGTACGCAAGGTTTATACATGAGGCCCCAGGTCATCACCTGCTATCTCCTCCATGCTCCTGAGACTGGAAGACATTACAGATCCATTTCTTGTGTTTCTGAGCACACGTTTTGCAGCAGTTGATATGAAGGCAAAGGTAGGGCCATGACAGGCTGATGTGATTTCAATGCTATTTCCACATCCATAGAAGTCGACCGCTCAATGAGATGGATGTCTATATTTTGAGCCGGATTAAGGTGGTCCGAACAGACTAAATATGGACCAATCATGGATGTCTATATTTTGAACCGGATTAAGGTGGTCCGAACAGACTAAATATGGACCAATCATGGATGTCTATATTTTGAGCCGGATTAAGGTGGTCCGAACAGACTAAATATGGACCAATCATGGATGTCTATATTTTGAACCGGATTAAGGTGGTCCGAACAGACTAAATATGGACCAATCATGGATGTCTATATTTTAAACCAGATTAAGGTGGTCCGAACAGACTAAATATGGACCAATCATGGATGTCTATATTTTGGGCCAAATCAAAGCTGGGCCAGACGTACCAAATCTGAACTAATCACAGACGTCTATTTTGAGGCCAAATTAAGGGTATCCAGGGCAGTCCAAATATGTACCGATCCCCAACGTCTTCTTCATGGCCAATTGAGGCCGGCCCAGGGAGTCCCAAAAATGAACATCCATGGACGTTTGTGGTCCGTCCGCGCTAACTGGAATGCCTGCAACAACCCCATTACTAAACACAGCTATAGCATCCACATAGAGATATGCTGTGTAATCATGTATCAAATAAACACATTGCAAATTAATGTTAAACAACAGAAACAACCAAACATATTCAACTCAGTTACATTTCAAGAGCTCGGTAGAACTGCGACGGCTTCTTTGAAACACTCGTGTGTTTTGAGGGTTGTATGCAAATACTACGTCGGCCTATTTAAATGTGCGGGCATGTCCTTGGTGCCAGGATTTAATGAATGAACATCGAGGCACTGTGTGACATTCAGTGCATGTGTAACCTCCACGAATGCATTCTTCCCAGCCGCTGTTCCTGAATGTTAATTGCTTTCCGTCAGCCATTTTCCCCAGCCTCCACCTGTCTCTCTCCGAGTCCCAGACACTCCCTCGTTCTCTGCACAGGGGAGCCTCCTGCCTTTAAAGTCAGTCTTTAAGGGGGATCCTCTGCTGAATACCGGTTGTTGTGCTGGTCGCGCGCTGTGCCAACTGCCAAAGTCTGGCAGCGTCGAGATAGGAAAGTCCCGTTGTGAGAAAGGGAGGGACTTCAATTATGTCAGTTTGACCCCTCAAAAACAGGCTGGCTGACTACCTGGGGCGGTTACCGGAGGTAGCGGGCCCCGACAGCATTTTGTGAGCCAAGCTCGCTCTCTCTCTTTCTCTCACTTGGGTCTTTTTAGATTTTTCAACACCGGTTAAAAAAGCTGTAGCTTGAGATTTGCATAACCAATGCAGCGATATATGATAATCCTTACAAATACGATTTGGTGTAAAAAGATAGAACCTTGCGAAAGACAAAGCATGAGTATTAATTTGGAACTGTTCTTTTCTTCTGTGAGCACAAACAACAAACAGGAGCAATGAGAGACGGGTGGGGAGGAGGACGAGCGATAACAATCTCCACATTTCTGACGGAGCGCTTTGAGCCGAGCTAATCCACAGAGCTGTGCAAATTAAAAGCTCTGCTGTAAAAAAAAAGAAAAAAGAAAGAAAAAACGCAAATAGACCTTTTGATTCCGACTCGGAGAAACGTTTGCCCAAATCAAAAAGATTAGCAGCACCAGTTACAGAAGACGGATTATGTCGTTACATTCTCTCACTCTCTCTCTCGCAACGCAAGCTGGTTGACCTCTTCTGGTCAGGTCGTCGCTGGCTGGCGGTATTGATACGGTATATTTACATGTACAGGAGGGATGACAAGCCCAGATGAACCCAGAGGACAGGGTGGCAGTTTTTAGCCTCAAGTCTCCTGTACAACACAGGTGTGGTCTGGGCTATTCTCTGATCTGCGCACTAATGAGGAGGGCTGGTGGATTGCACTGACCCGGCCTGGCAGATGCTAAACTCACAAGAGGAGAAGTTGTGACCCCAGGGCCTTAAGCTCAGCTTCAGGCCGTTTTCCACAACCAGCTGATCCCTGTGAGGGCCAATAGTCAAGCAACCCTGCAGGAACAGTTGATAGTGGCAGGATTTAAGACACCAGCTGATTTTCGGATCCTGGAGGACGGAGAGTGGACAACCCCTAAAGGAACTGCCGCAGCTCTCAGGCCTGACATGGATAGGTTTCTGAGAGAGGTCCAGGTGATGTTGCCATCTCATGTGAAGGTCAGAAACATTTGGCAGTTAGGTGTTTAGGGTCACTACCAGAGGGTTCTAGGGTCTGACAGCATGGCTCAGTTTGTCGCTCAAACACTCTGATTCTCTGTGTCCTCTCTCCCTCCCTCTTTCCTCCCCTGTATGCCTCTTTAACCCTTTCTCTTAATTCCTAAACAAAATGGTGCTATAAACATTATTTTGAAGTACTGAATCTATAACTGTGGTTGTGATCTGTTGAAATCTAGACCTCTGGTTGTGATCTGAGTCCATAACGTTATGATATTACGAAATGCATTATAAAACAAAGTATGCAAAATTACTGAATATAAACAGATTGTATTATTTACATTGCAACAAATCGGGTCCGCGTGGCGTAGTGGGCTAAGTCGCTGCATTGCAGGACAAGGTACATTATGATAGGCAGTGGTTCAAGCCTGACTCTGGGTTCTCCCACTCTACCCGGACCTCCAGCCAAGTGGGTATTGGACAAGACCAACTGGGAGGGGAGACAACAAGTAACTAAACCAACTGGAATTCTCGATCTGGGGTGGAGGGGGGGAATCCCCACAAAGTTGTAAAAAGAGAATATACACTCACGACCCCTAGTATCAGGTTAAACTCACTTTTGCCTTCATTTCCCGCACAAGATTAACCTAGGAGTTAATAACACATGGGTACTGAGTCGACTGTTCTCTGTGATGTGTTTTCATGCTAATCGAATGTGCCCAGTTTTAGTGCGAACTGATAATTACCTTATAGCAATAGTTGTGAGGGCATGGATGAAGTAAAAATAAATTGCTATTTTATACCACTAACAAGGCTCAAAATAGAACCACACTTTCACGGTAGCATAATGAGGGTCCCTACATGCAAACTGAAGCATTGAGAACTTTGTAAGTGTACAGACAGTATATTAAAATATAGTTTAAAAGAGAGTACCATTCCTTATACAGGCAGGCGCCATCTTGGGAAAACAGACTCGAACAGTCGAACCTCAAATGCCGTGCTACCTGAGCTGAACTGTAAGCAAATTTTGTTTGATTTTAGTTCCTATCGCCACCTGTAAGTCTCGCTTACTGATCTGCATGAATGACCGAAAAACCTCTTGCCATGAAAGATTCCAAGTCACAGTTCAGCTCACGTAGCACGGCGTTTGTGGTTTGACTGGTCAAATCTATTTTCCCAAGATGGTGCTCTAGACTGATGAAACAAAGATGGAGTTATTCCGTCATAACAAGAGCCGTTATGCATGGCGGCAAAAGAACATAGTGTTCCAAGGCAAACACTTGCTACACACAGAAACATTTTGCTGTGGGGCTGTGTGGCCAGTGCCGATACTGGGAATCTTGTTAAAGTTGAAGGTTGCATGGATTCCACTCAATATCAGCAGATACTTGAGAAAAATGTAGAGGAATCAGTCACAAAGTTGAAGTTATGCCGGGGTTGGATATTTCAACAAGACAACAACCCAAAACACTGCTCAAAATCTACACTGGCATTTATGCAGAGAAACAAGTACAATGTTCTGGAATGGCCATCCCAGTCCCCAGACCTAAATATCATTGAAAATCTGTGAGGTGATTTGAAGCGGGCTGTCCATGCTCAGCAACCATCAAACCTAACTGAATTAGAGATGTTTTGCAAGGAGGAATGGTCCAAAATACCTTCATCCAGAATCCAGACACTCATTACAGGCTATAAAAAGGTAATATTTCTGCTAAAGGGGGCTCAACTAAACATTGATATTTCTGTTGGTGTGCCCAAATTTATGCATCTGTCTAATTTTGTTTTGATGCATATTGCACATTTTCTGTTCATCCAATAAACCTAATTTCACTACTGAAATATTACTGTGTCCTTCGGTTATTTGATAGATCAAAATGAAATTGCTTATCCAAACACCCAATTATTTATGAACGAAAATCAAGGAAATTGTTAGGGGTGCCTAAACTTTTGGATACGCATGTATAAGAAATCATATATCTGATGTAAATTAAATATTATTTATTTTAGTTAAATACTTTTTAGTTTCTGCTTGCAATTCTGCTTGCAATATTTGTTAGTAGGCAGGAGGGGGCGCCAATTCCTAAAGCAATTTTGTGGGGCCCCAAACAATTATGTACTTTGCATGTTGAAACAGCACAACTTGGCTTCTTTCCCACTAAATGTGGTGATATGC
Source organism: Umbra pygmaea (assembly GCA_016801145.1). Lineage (NCBI taxonomy): Eukaryota > Metazoa > Chordata > Actinopteri > Esociformes > Umbridae > Umbra > Umbra pygmaea. The sequence goes on along the minus strand of JACXGM010003302.1, from coordinate 113 downwards.
AAGAGTGAAAGTCATAAAAATGCTTACAACATCACATTGATTTTCTCAGGGTTTGTCGCCCCACAATCTGACACATCAATCTCCTTAAACAAGAGGTGTGTGTGTGTGTGTGT
>JACXGM010003301.1:25404-42557 GCA_016801145.1 Umbra pygmaea | reverse complement strand
TCGTGTCCTGTGCATTTATAAATCTTGTGTGCATTTGTAAATTTTGTTTGCTTTTCGGAATTGTGTGTGCATTTATGAATTTTGTGTGCATTTGTGAATTTTGTATGCATTTGTGAATTTTCTGTGCTTTTAAATTTTTGTGTGTGCATGTGTGAATTTTCTGTGCATTTGTGTATCCTGTGTGTGTATTTATGAATCAAGTGTGTGCATGTATGAATCATGTGTGTGCATGTATGAATCCTGTTTGTGCATATGTGAATGTAGTGTGTGCATTTATCTTTATTGAGACTGTTTTAGCTCCATAGACATGGTTTGATAATAATCCCATTCTTTTGAAGCCCCTGGGCAAGATTTTTTAGCTGCTGGACCAGGTTGGTCTTCACGATCAGACATCATACCAGTATAATAATAGGGCAAGTCAACGGTACCTTTGGCTAATCGACGTGTTTATGTTGACCTCCGGACTAGCTCTAATACTACCAAAACAGTAATTGGCTTGTCTACGTTCATTAGCCCCGTTCAAATTTTCATGGCTGTGAGCTTTCAGATTTCAGAAGGCCACAATTGACATATCTTTCCACCAGACCTTCTGTTCACTTGGCTGCAATGAGATATGGGGCCCTATTTTGCACCCGGAACAACGCAGCGCAAAGCCCGAATGCAAGTGTCTTTGCTAGTTTAAGACTGACACAGTTGTCAATTTTTCTATCCAGCGCCCGCAACGTTTAAATAACAAATGCACCTGCACCCATATTTGCGCCCAGGGGCATGTTGGTCTGAACACACAGGGCGGTGTGTTCAGGATAATTCTTGGCGTAGTGCTATCTTGAGGCATCGGAAAGTGATCACGCCATTGACCAACAAAAACCTTGTCTAAAGTTAATAGTGCAGCACATCGTTTTTATTTTAACAGCAAATTAGTGGCATAGGCACAGCGCGTGCACACTATGCTGGTTACACACACACAGGAAAACACAGCAGCACGAAACATGCAAAAGATAAAAATACAAATATTACGCTGCAAATCCACCATCATAATAGCAATGTGCAAAGGTACAAACTCATCTGGATCTTAAAGGTAATAGGAGATGACACTTTGAATGCTCTATTTCATGTTAATCCCAAAACACACCTACTGTATGAATTAATGAAGACACTTAGTACAATCTTTTTGAACCATGCGCCTGGCAGATGGACCCTTTTGTCTGCCGTCAAACTAGCAAAAGTGGATTTGGACATGCCCAAAGCGCACTTGCGCCATGCGCTTCACACCGTGCACTTAGACCGTTAAAATAGGGCCCTAGAAGTTAGGTAATAAATAAAAACAAAGCAGCTATATTTTTCGGTTTGCTTCATACTGAATAAAAGTTTTTCATGGGAATGTGACTGAGCTGAATAAGTAACCACTTTTTTTAACTACCATATTAGCAAGAATACAAAACTGGGACTAAATTCTCTTTTCAATGTCCATTTCACCAGAATAGTTCATGAAGACTAAGATACATCATGGAATGCTTTTTGTTAATGGTATTAATGTGTGGGTGTTTTTGAAAACATTAACAATTTATTGGAATAATATATTTTTATATATTATAAACATATGATTTATGTTGCCCACTTAAATCAGAACAATGCAATAAATGAAAGGTTTGACCTCTCAGAGGCCGGAAACAAACCGTCTGAGAAACAAATGTTCCACTTAGTAGAGGAAAAATAAGAAAACCGCAGAGGAAGTAGAATCAAAATCCTCACCATTCCTCCTAACTAACAATAGTCTTCCGGAAGAGGTACACAAAGAGGAAATCATTTAATTGTGCTCGCTCCTTCCGGCTAGTTCAGATGTCGTCCTAGCAGGGAGATATGGAAAAGCAAACATACAGTCCACTCGGCTATTCAGATAATCATAAACAGAATCACCACTACTATCTCTATCTCCACAACCAGGCAGGCAGTTTACGGTGGTAAACCTCACAGCATCTCTGGCAGTGAGATGGTCCACATTAGGGGCGCCGAGCTGCCTGAGCCTCTCTACCATGCAGAGAAGAAAATGATCCAGCCGGCGCTCATTAGCAGCTGGGGTTACGATGCGAAACACTGGAGCACGTTTAATGAACACTTGATGAGTGCTACCACATCTCCAGTTTCCTTGAAAGGGTTCAGAGGTGCAGGTCGGGAGAGATGACGTCACTAATTAGAATGCACTGGACACTCTTATTGCACATTCCATTCCACAGCTGAACTACCGTTAGCTGGCCAGGTGCTGGAGCAGAGACTACTTTATGCACTGAAGGGCTGTCATGTGGATGGATATAAAGGAGGAATGAAGAACTCTACAGCAGGCAGGGAGTAAATTAGACAAAGGGGGTGTCCAGTAGAGAGGGAGAGTATAACAGACAGTGGTGGTGTCCGGTAGATAGTGGTGGTGGTGGTGGTATTACATTCAAATAGTAAATATACATACGTACTAACTACAAATGTGCATTAGAATGCAAACCTAAGATGTGCTGTGGACAATTGTAAAATGTTCCAACATTGGTACTGTCATCAGAATAGGGCTAGGCGATAAAACGATAACGATACGTCTCGCTATAGACACATAATCAATATCAATTAAAAATGAGTTTGATAAAACATTCGATAAGTTCCTTTGCTTCGTCGGAAGAAACCAGCGGTTGCAAAGAAATTTTGGTTGAGTAAACAAAGGCACTCACTCTCTGGTAACCTAGCAACGTAGCGAGTGACACGCTAACAGCCAATCATTTAACAGTATCAACTTTGGTTGCGCAATATTATTGTCTCGTGAGTCGTTTTGGATTCTTCAGTAACTGAAACAGATGAGTGGAAAATTTGTGCTGCAGCGCGCAAGGAAATTGTTGATAAAATGGGAAAAGTCAGCTCGCCAGTATGGCAGTTTTTTGTTTTTTAAGTCTTACCTTAGTCAGACCAATGTCGTCTGCAAATTATGCAAAACCGTCATTCCCACCAAGACTGGTAATACCACAAACTTGTTTTCCCCACCTTCTAAGGTCTCAGTGTTCTCTGTTTATATTTAACACTTTGCACAATTTTATTACACTTTATTAAGCATTTCTAAAGTATTCTAATTTTGCACCTTAGTGTAACAGATAATTGTTAAGGGTTCATTGTGATTTTAGACTATTGTTAACATTTTAATTATTTGAGTGTTTTCCATGGTTGTGTTGACATTTCTGCCTTTATAACTGAGGGGATTATAATCAGTGGAAGGTTAAATTGAAAATAAAAATGTAAAAAAAAAAAAAAAATCCTACTCCATAGGTCATAAAACAGATCAATAACTATCGATATCGACTGATATGAAACACTTATATTGTGATAGAGTTTTCAGCCATATCGCCCAGCCCCACATCAGAACCCGGTTTACTCTTGACACTGTAGGACAATCTATGCTAATACAAACAACAGCTCTTCTATGGATAAGTCTTTGTAAACACATTTTGGATTAAAACTTTTAAAAGTGTTAAAAAAGTCTGACTCTGAAGTGCGACGTCACTTTGCGATCACCTGAGCTGAATCACTTCGAGACATGACTGGATTGATTGGAATGAGGTCACTGAGCTCTGTTTTTCTTAGCATGCAGACAATAGCACAGCAAGCTCCATAAACCTAACAGCGTCGTAACCCCACAGATTATCTAGGTGGCAAGGGAATGCAATTCATGTGTTTAATAAAATGTTAATATCTGGATTTTTGTGTTTTTATTAATATTTTTCTTGGCATGGTGGCAATGGTTTTCCTGCGGAGCAGCACCACTGTAAAATTAACGCAGCGGAAATGCTCGAGGGAAGTGTATTGATATAGCAACGTTGACCTGAACTCTGAATGGTACACTACATAGTGAAACATAACCTTGTACTGCATACATTTATAAAGATTTACTCTTGGTTTTCATTTTCCATAGATTCAAAATATTAAACAAGAGCAAAGGTTTTAGTATTGTGTCACTTAGTACTTGGTAACACCTCCTTTTGGTGGATACAACTACCTCCATACAGTATGTTTTCTGTAGCCAACTTGGTGTCTTTCTATTCTTGACTAAATAGTTTTTTCCCAATCTTTGTTGCAGAACTCTTCCAGCTCTGTTAAATGCCATGCATGTTTGAGATTTCCCCACAGATCTTCAATAATATTGAAATCTGGGGACTGAGATGGCCATTCCAAAACCTTTGTCCTTCTTTCTTGTAATTATTTCACGGTTGATTTTGAGGTATGTTTGGATCACTGTCTTGCTGAAATAAGTCTTCAGCTTCACTGTTCTGAAAGACTGCTGGACATTAGCTTGCAGGATTTATTGATATTTAGAGGAATGAATTCTTCCTTACAATATTACCAGTTTCATTAACTGTCACACATCTTCAAAGGATAATAAAAGCCATCCTCATGCTTAACAGTAGGTAAGGTGTTGTTTTCTTGAAATGCTTCAGCCATTTTTCTCCAAACATACCTTCTTTAGTTTTGATTGAACCGTTACATTTTTATTTCATCAGTCCAAACCACAATGTCTCAAAACAATTCTGGTCAGGGTTTTCTTTTGTATGCTTCAGATGCTGAGTTTTGTGACAAGGTTTAAGAAAAGGCTTCCTTTTGACGACTCCCCCATAGAGATCCTCTTTGTGTAAAGAATTGTCGACCTGTGAAGGTACTCCAGTGTCAGCTAAACTGTTCTGAAGGTCCTTTACCTCGACATGTGGGTTCTGTTGTGCAGATTTGTCCAGTTTTTGGAGAAGCCTTTGAGATATATATTTTTTTAGATATTTTTCTTGATCTTACTGATCTTGCATCAACTTGAACTGTTCTGCTTTACTTCCTATCTTGACAATGTTTCTGACAGTTAAAATTGTGAGCTAGAAGATTTCAGAGAGTTTGTTGATCTTTTGTTTTGTGAATAACACAAGTCCTCAAACATCTGGTCATGGTTTTCTTCCAGGCAAAACAACCATCAAAGTCTAACAGATTAGAAGATATTAACTTAAATAGAGTAATAGTTAAACACTGAAACTGACTGAAACTAATATATGCCCTAAACAATCAATTATCCTTTCTGGGCCTTATTAATGATATTTTAAAAAACTGTTGTACATGTAATGTTGACTTTTGGTTAGTATATTGTATTTATTATAAATGCAAATAAATCATAATTTTGTATTAAATGTTGCTTCAATTTGAATGTTGTTTCAATTTGTACCATGTATATGTCAGATGCTGGGTCCATCTCGCTCCATCTCATGTCACTGCTATTGGGGATCATGTTCTCTGCATGGCGACTCCAGATGCACCTTTCCTGAGCGCATCCCACCATCCCCCCAGGATCAAAGAATTATGTTGATGCTAAACAAAGACTGTGGGCAAAGCCCACCCATTCCTATTTCTGTCTATGGACACTATTGAACACTAATGAATAATGTGGCCCTAATACAATGGGCTGTATACCTTCAGATTCCCCACCCGGTAGAGCCAGAAGAGGACTGGCCACCCAGTTGTGTCCGGCCCCTCTCTATGTTTCTTCCTAGGTCCCACCTACTAGGGAGTATTTCCTAAGCAAGGTGCACCACTTGTTGCTGCTTGCTCTTTGGGGTTTTAGGACGGAAATATATCTGTCAATGCACTTAGTGCTGTTGTAAAAAGGGCTTAAAAAAATACATTTGATAAATTTAGATCAAATTCTGTTCACAGTAAGATTTATTGAAACATAATTTTGTTTCCAGGGGTGTCCAACATTTTGCATACAACGGTAAGCCAAATTTGGACAATGCCTATTTCATTGGGAATTACACGTTTGTGATTGGCTAATGAAGGCTATGTTTTGTTCAAAGATCTACAAGCAGAAGTGCCTGGGAACAAGACTAGGAAACCGGTAGAGCCAGTAGGATGTTGCCACAAAGCTTTTACAGGTAAACTGGGAGGTGAAAGTGACTAGGCAATTAACATTTGGCCACCCTGCCATCGCTAGCTCTGTGATTACCACTATTAGCAACTGACATGCGGCACTTTTCAAGTCAAAACAAGGAGTTGTGCAAGACCTTTCACTTCTAACAATCTCTACACAACATGTACTTAGGGTGGAGAGAAAGACACTCAGTTTCATACAAACTTGGCCAGACAATAGCTAAAGCATATCTGTGATAGGAAAGGTCACATATAGGAAAGTGCAAATGCCATTTTCCTAACAAACCAAAAATATAAGGCCTACAAGATTATATTTTTTCCTACAAAATGAATCCCAATGTAGTGATCTACGTTTGACCAGGGCCATTCGGGTTGGGGTTAGTACGTAGGGTCAGTGCCGGCTCTAGCCTTTTGGGGGCTCTAAGCAGAATTTGATTTTGAGGCCCCCCCAACTCCATATTGCTGTATTAAAAGTGTTTTTCTTGTTTTTTTTTTATGCTATACTGTACTGACAAGTAACCCCTTGGTCAGGAGACTTTTGTTAATTTTATATTCTTTATTTTTTTATGGAGATTATGACCACTCCCATTTGGTTTCTTAAAGCTGCATTGTGTAAGATCTGCTCCCATCTACTGGTGAAAATGTATATGACAAGCAACTGAAGCCCCTTGCGTTATTATACCAGCAACGTGAACCTGGATATTTGTTTTTTCTTTCAAAACAATAGCGCTCGTTTTGATTCATTGCAATAATCATTGTTAATTCACTACACAGCCCGTGAATTATAACCAAATGCAATTCTATTGTGTGTAAAGAAACAATAAGAGCATGTGATAGCAAAAATAATAATTTAACATGTTTTATTAATAAAAGTAACAATTATGTTTTACACACAATTTGATTGAATATATTGTCAGTGTCTCATGTGAAAAAATGAATACATTTGAAAAACATTTACTAGAGTCTGTCTTATTCAAACAGAATACTAATTTTAGCAAAACATGAACATGGACACTACCCTATGCAATGAATAAACAATGAGTATTGCAATGAACCACGAGCGCTGTTATTTTGAAACGAAAAATCCAAGTTTGTGTTGCCAGGCGAACGTTCTTGCCTACTTTACAGCTTGAGCCAGCGCTACTATTACATGTCCTCGATAACAGGCGTGATCTTACATCTTCAACAGACTTTGAAATTTCCCGGCAGTCGTGAGTAATCTCCCCCTGGCATTCGTCACGGTGCCACTTGTGTAAAAGCGTGAATGGCCGAGCTTGAATTTCCAGGTATGTCCCTCTTTGGCTAATGTATTTTAAAGATGGAGGCGTAACATGGCTGCCGCAATTCGAGCGGCACCATTGCATATATTGTGAATGGAAGATTCTACACTTACGAAAATACTTTGATTATTAGGTGGAAGTAATTACACATGAATGAGCACATATTTGTGAAAGAACAAAGGGGTTTCTAAGAATCAACTCAAAGAAATACACAGTGTAGCTTTAATATTATGCCGCAAAATAAAATATCATCATTGGATATTTTAGCAGGACAATTATCTTAAACATAGGTCCAAATCAACATACAAATGTCTCACTGAACACACACTGAAGCATCTGCCATGGTCATCTCAGTTCCTGACCTAAATCCTATTGAAAACCTGTGGGATGAGCTGAAAAGGGAAGTGCATAAGAGAGGACCAAGAAACTTGGATGATCTGGAAAGATTCTGTAAGGAGGACTGTCTCAGATTCCTTGCTATATATTCTCCAACCTTATTAGATGTTACAGGAGAAGACTCAGGGCTAGATTTATCAAGCCGTTTGTGCCTGTTTCCAGGCGCTAATTTGTTGCAAAGACGGACGTAACCGATGCGGGCTATTTACAAACCAGGCGCACATGGGTAAAATCGCAGATTGCCTGCCACATGAGCGACAAGAGACAAGTTGCACTTTCAATATGCGTTCGTGGGAGGGTCATGGGGAAAGTGGGAGTTCCACCCAAAAAGGTAGAAGGATACGCGTAAAGTGTGCCTAATTATATATTCCATGGTATTTACAAAGACTGCCAGTAAAAGCGCGCCTCTATTCTGCGGGGGGAATTTTCTGCCTCTTAAAAGCAGGTCTAAACCAGCAAGCGCGTTTTCCTGTGTGTTCAAATATAGCTACATCAATGGCAGCAGTGACAGCAACAAGTTTTAAACATAGCATCAAATACACTTGGCACAAAAAAAGACAAATGCCTCCATCTGTTCCATTTTTGATAAGCAATTTTGCGATTATTGAGCTATATAACACTCTTTAATGACTTAACCACATCGGTTGGCTTTACATATCAATGATATAGGCTAAACAAATGCATATATACCAAACACCAACACAACAGTATCATTACAAACCACGCATACCTTCATTCTCTACAGAGATCTCTTCAGTATCTATGCCGTCCACACCTTCCACTTGTTCGGCAACGTGTATTTCCTGCCCCACCTAGTTAGCGTGTCTATTTCTGGTGGACCTGAACTGGTTTTCCCTTTTTTACCTCCTCCACTTCTCTCCGTGTAGATCAGGGGTCTCAAACCGGATCCACATAGGGCCTAGTATATGCAGGTTTTCACTTCTACCTTGTACCTGACTAATTGATTAGGTCACTAATTGTTTAGGATCTCCCCTCACCTCCTGGCAGTCTAGGTCTTAATTGGGCTCTAATTGAAAGGAAAGACCAAAAACCAGCATACACTAGGCCCTCTGTGGAACCGGTTTGAGACCCCTGGTGTAGATGATAACAAGTTGATTTAACTTGTTATGGCAATCCAAATTGGATGTTTTTCCGAGGGTGTGGATGTTCTGCCCTGTAATATATGACAGGTTTGCTGTTACTGCATGCACTAAGATGTTAATTTCTTCTTCACTAAATTTAAGCTTGCGCTTTCTTTTTCCGTAGGGAGATCCATGATAGATACAGGCCCATTGTTTGCTCTTTTAGAGGCGCGCTAATGGAGGGCAGAGTATGCGCTGATTGCATAATGGGTATCGGGTTTGATAAATACTACGCTAAATGTGGAAGCATAGCGTGCGCTATTACCGAACTCGCATAAACAGACGCAGTGCAAACTGCGCTAGTGTTAGTAAATTCGGCCCTCAGTGCTGTTATATTGGCAAAGGGAGGTTGTACAAATTATTAAATGCAGGGGTGTCAATAATCATGGCACATGTGGTCTTGATGACAGATTTTGTTTCTCTCTGAATATATGTACTTCAATTAAAGGTTGGATGTTAGTAATATTTTCATTGTGACATTACGCCCGGTCACCAAAAGATGCATCTTTACCAATCCTTTTTTTACTCATTTTACTTGGGGTGCCAATAATCATGCAGAGCTCTGTATGTCTTCTAGTCTTCTTGGAAGCAAAATCATTTATAACCTCATCACTAGAGTTGGCTGCCTAGCTGATGGTTGATAATAATGACTGTCAGTCCACTCAGATGTTCTTTTGCCATCAATTTTAGCTTGGAGAAACTCTGCTCTGCTGAAGCCACTGTTACTGGGAGAGTAAAAGCTATTCTCAAAGCTATCCAAAGATTTAAGTAAAACTCACAGAGCTCATTTTGGTGGATGTATGTAAGTAGATCCATCACTGTCATTTCTGCTTTGGGAAAGTCTGGAAGGCTCTCCATATCTATCACCAGCTCTATCCAATCCATGCAGCTTCTCCACAGATGACTGTATCACCAAGCATCTTACACTGTTCTCTAAGTGTCTGGGGGTCCAACTGATGGAAGTTCATAAGAACTCCAAACTCTCTCTAACTTCCCCCAGTGACTTAAGTGGGTCTTCTAAAGATTGAATGCTGAATCTACTTGATTAGATAATTCTATTTCTAGTCTCTTCATGGACTCGGCCAGTGGCTCATCTGCTGCCTTAGAACCAAATTTTGTGTGCTTTGCAACAATTTGTTTTTAAGCACCACCTCAAGATTCATATTTTCACAGAGTTCTTTTGCTGATATCTGTGCAGCAGTGAATCCAGTGGTGGAGAGACAAACTGCAAAATCCAGCTGCATGTTATCAGACTGTAAAAGCTTGCTAGTAGTGTTGATTTTTGAAAGAATGTCATAACAGACAACACTGCATATTTTGACTCTAAATTAAAAAAAATTCTGCCATGGACTGGGTCTAAATTCTTACTATGGGATTATAATATTTTTATCTAGGCCCCTGCGGACCCCTTTATAAAAATGTACAGGGGTTCCCAGATAGAAAACATTGAAAAGAATGATGCAATATTTATTGGGGCCCAAGATAGATTTTTTATTTTTTTAGGGGCCCCCCAAGTGGTTGGTTGCCCTGATTGACCGCCATCCTGGAACCAATTAAGACACCAACATGCACAAAAAAACAAAGTATTTTCCTTTATATTCAAGTAGTACCACCACAAAAGACTAAGGAAGCCTCCTCAGGGCTGCTGGTTAGAGTTGCACCAATTATCTCTGGTAATCTTACTCATGTTTTTAACCTTACATTGACCTCTGGGGTTATCCCAAAGATTTGGAAAAAAACACAAATAAGTATAGACCTATCTTTAAATTGTCATAAGGGAGTCCCACAGGGTTCAATTTTGGGTCCATTATTGTTTACTATTTACATAAATGATATCTGTAACAATGTGCTAAAATGTAAATACCATTTCTATGCTGATGACAGAGGACTTTATGCGGTAGCCCCCATGCTTGTTCAAGCATTTTTACTCCTCAATCCGATTATGATTTGTTACAAGATGCACTTGTAGACCTAAGGCTTGTGTTAAATGCTAGTAAAACTAAGTATTTGGTATTTTCTGGAACAAAAAATCTACAATTGGAAAGTCTTAACATTACCACACTAGATATCCCCTCATAAATACTGGGAATTTGGTTGGATTATAATATTTATTTTAATACATATTACTGAGCTGGTGAGGAAGCTGAAAGTGAGAATTTGCTTTTTATAGGAATAAATCATATCTGTCTTCACAGCATAGAAAGGAAAAGCCATTTTATATCAGTGCTTGATTATGGTGATATACTACATGCATGGGTCAGCATCTTGGTTGGATGCATTATATCATGCAGCATTGTGCATTATAACTAGAGCAAACTTTCGCACTCGTCATGGCCTGCTATACTCTGCAGTTGGCTGGGACGCTTTGAATTTTAGAAGGTCCAGACATTGATGTTTGTTTATAGGGCTGTTTTAAAGAAACTACATAGCTATTTAAATGAAGAAATTCAGTGGTCTAATATTATATATCAGACTCAGGCTCAGGACTAGAAAAACCATGGGCCCACTCTGAATTAGGTAAAACTGTGCTTGAATATCATGCCTCACACACATGGAATGATATTCAGAGCAAACATAAGCTAGAGGTTTTATTTATTGTAAGCAACTGTAAATGACTGTTACATTAACCTTTTATTGTTAACTGTGAATGTTTCTTTTAGTCTGTTTTTATTGTGTTTTTTGTGTAAATTCCATTTATTTTTTATTTGGTTTTAGTTCCATGGCTTGGTTTTTATACATTTTTTACACTTTTATTTTGTTGTATCACAGGGCACAACTGTCAAAGAGACTCTGGTCTCAGTTTTTCTTCCCTGGATAAATAAATGTTAATAAAAATTATTGTACTGGTTACTCCTTGAGAGTGTAGTTTTGTTATGTAGTCTAGCCAGCTGTGTGGCTGTGAACCCCTGATTTTGATCGCCTGATGAGAGGTTGTGGCTGAGGAAATGAGAACATGCTGGAGGAAATGGTTGTGGCATTACAGTAAGACACATCAAAACTGCATTCTGTTGTTGGCCACACAAAGACTGGGGTCGTGTTCGTTGTTGCACATTGTAACAAACAGTTTTTTCACCTTGCTGTCTCTGAGATTCCATTTACCATTTGTTTATGGGTCACATGCTCTATCCACTTGGATGTTTGCTTTTGATAAGAATGGTAAAACACATAACACTAGGAACATGACCATAATAGTTGTCATAGTTACAGCCTATCTAGTTAACCAACAGAATCTACTTGAAAATAGGAGATACACACTCACCACATCAGCACTCAATAATTTTAATACAAAAAGTGATGTAATCAACAAATAATTTGTAGAAATAATTACATCTGAAGTGCATTACAAAACATCAAACTATAATTAAGAAATACCACAACTAAAATATTTTCTTATTCTACACATTGTAGACTTCCTGGATACAACACTTAGCTGCATTATTTTGGCAATATCCCACAAACAGCCTAGATGCTTTATTGCAATTTTATTGCTGCCGTCAACAAAAATAGAGTAAAACTGATGTGTCATACCTGTGGTGTACAGTCAACTATACTGGGCTAGCATCATGCTGGATTTGGTTTATAAATGTGTAGGCTATAATCGGTGTTGAGAATTAAATTACATTTGATTTCTCCCCAAATCTGATTTAGTTCACCCGGTATACTGTACATCCCTGTATTTTTCTCACAATGCCATTTTCAAATCAGGTGACCCCACAAATAGGTTCATGGCCCGTAGTTTGGTAAATGCTGCTATATAGTGTGAAGGAGAGTGTTAACCACTGATTCAATCCCTCCCTGCTGAGTATGGCACATATGTAATTAAAGGTGATTTATTATAAATGCCACCCTATTCCATTCATCCCTATAGCCAAAAGTTTTGCTTGTGCAAAATGATGTATCACTTCGTTAAACAGATATCTTACAAATCATTATGCTTAGTGAGAATGCACCTTTGGCAGCGATTACAGCCATGATTGTGACAATATTACCAATGGTGCACAATACCTAGTTCATTTAATTTGGTTGGCAATCAATGATGGGAATGTGTGAATTATACACATGGAATGCACCCAATGAAGAGTAGACAATGAACTAGTTCCATCCAAACTCACAACAGACTTCCAGACTGAGCAGATCCGAAAGTACATGAATGCCACAAGAAACATGGGTGTGAAATGTTTCTGCCAAAGTCTCCCGGGGGCTGGAAAGGGCGAGAGACAAGGCAGAAGGGATGGAGAGAACAGAGAGAGAACAGAGCCGTGGCTCAGCCCTGACTGACGGGAACACAACTCAGGGGGCCTGTGAGGAACCACCACAGCTGAGACAACTCCGACCACTGCTGTCTTTCTGTCACAAAGAGCTCCACACACACACACACAACATTTGTGACTCACACACACTGACACATAAGCAAGTCCTTGATGTGGAGGAAACTGTATCCTTCTTCAAAGACGGAACAAACAAGAAGCCTTCATTCCAGAGTCGAGACATACATTTCTTTTCTTAGTCTCTCTCAACCCTATCTTTCGGGTTCAGTAACAAGGAAAGACCATTTTAAACCCAAAAGCTCCACCCAAACCGAATGGGGGTAATAAACCATGTGGGTGTTCCTGTTAAGGAGTGGTCTCAATTTATTCAAACATAGAAAAGACTGGAAAAAGAGAAAACAACGAAAATACTAATAATAGTGACGTATTGCCTAACGCGTAAACATACCAAGTGCTTCAACAAACCCCTATTGGTTCTCGTCAGTCAGCTTGCCATCTCTGCTGCTCTTTCTTTCTTTCTTTCTTTCTTTCTTTCTTTCTTTCTTTCTTTCTTTCTTTCTTTCTTTCTTTCTTTCTTTCTTTCTTTCTTTCTTTCTTTCTTTCTTTCTTTCTTTCTTTCTTTCTTTCTTTCTTTCTTTCTTTCTTTCTTTCTTTCTTTCTCCATCCAGTGGAGATGCTTTGAAAGGCAGCTTTCATAAAGTTTAGGTTGGGGAATTTCTGAGAAAAAAAATTTGTTGACCCGACGTCGTCGTCATCCAGCTCTAAATGTCACAGGGTTCTCATGCTAAAAACCTCCGACGAATATTCCAGTGTCCTAACCCGACATTCCCATCCTCTATGACAGCCTTCCACAGTGACGCTGACCTTGTTACAAGATCTCTTACTTCACCCCTAAGGGTCGCCGGGTTAACGTAACCTCTCAGAACCATCCTAGGCCAAGAAAATGTCAGGTTTTCTGTCAGTGAGATGCTGTGAAATTACTCCCAAAAAACTAACAAACAGCCACTTTTGAAACGGGAGTGGATGATTGATCCTTGAAGCAGTGCAGAATACAATTCAAGGCACAACATTGTGGAGGACATTCAGAAAGAACTGGGAGTCGAAACTCTAGATCTGTGTGTGTGTGTGCGTGCGTGCGAGCACAGCGCACCAGGTCCTCAATGTGCCGACAGCTGAGCTGTAGCAATTAGACCTCTAATATAGTGCCTAATTGTACATGAGTTTATGCCATTACTGTTGACTCATTCCTCATGGCAGTGTTATTCCTCTGCAGTCCAAGTTCCTCTGTTTCTGGTAAGTGCTCCAGATAAGCTGTGAGAAGTCTGGGAGGCTGGTAGAGCGACGCGCTGCATGCATTAGCACCACCTGACACAGAACACGCAGAGAGACCAACTTCCTCTACATTCCCTCCAAAACGCCAGGGTGTCTACAACTGCTCACACACTTGTTGTTTTCCACTACTTTTCTGCACTTCAGCAGTCCAAAATGTTACCCGTTCACTGTTTAGTGCACTCCTGTTGACCAGGTCTTTAGTGAACGTGGTGACAGTGTAACCTAGTGGTCAAGATCATTGGCCAATAAACTAAAGTGTGCTGTTTCTAATCCCTAATCAAACAAGCTGATACACCTGGTTATTTTCTCCCTGAGCAACACAGTTAAACCTACTTACTCCCAGGTTGTTGCTGTAAAAAAATGTTCTTAGCATACTTCTTTAAAAATAACAGTAGTGCACTAGTTAGGGTATAGAGTGCCATTTGAGATGCATGCGTGAAGTAACGGTCATACAGTTGACAGATGTCCGGAGACCTCCAGATCTAACATCCACTTTGTGTGAACTGAAGAGCCCACAACGCTCATGATCCTGGAGGGGAAGGCTGCACACACAGGGTTAAGACAACACTAGTCAGCACTCTTCTGTAGACACATATTGGTGCCAGAGGGCAGCGGGTGTGGGGAGTCGTGGGGTCACCACTCCCGCTGTGACAGGCTAGGCAAGAGGAATGGGGTTAAATATAAGGGAAATGCATTGGAACTTGTGAGGGGAGAGGTGTAAACTCAGGTCAGGTTATCTTGGTCTTTGGTTTGATGACACAAAGGCCAAGAATGACCCTGCTGCTGAAAGCCCAACATTCAGCAAATGTGCCGTATTACGAGCCTTCAGTAACATAATCACACCGTGCATGTCTTTACATAACAGTGAGCGTGTTACGAGCCTTCAGTAACATAAACGCACTGTGCCTGTGTTTACATAACATTGAGCGTGTTACGAGCCTTCAGTAACATAAACGCACAGTGCCTGTGTTTACATAACAGTGAGCATGTTACGAGCCTTCGGTAACATAAACGCACCGTGCCTGTGTTTACATAACATTGAGCATGCTACGAGCCTTCAGTAACATAAACGCACTGTGCCTGCGTTTACATAACAGTGAGCATGTTACGAGCCTTCGGTAACATAAACGCACCGTGCCTGTGTTTACATAACAGTGAGTGTATTACAAGCCTTCAGTAACATGAACGCACCGTGCTTGTGTCTACATAAAAATGAGCGTGACACAAGCCTTCAGTAACACAAATGCACAGAGCCTGTGTTTACATAACAATGAGCGTGTTACGAGCCTGAATGCATTGTGTCTGTGTCTTCATCACAGTGAGGGTGTTAAGAGCCTTCGGTAACATAAACGCACCGTGCCTGTGTTTACATAACAGTGAGCATGTTATGAGGCTTCAATAACATAAATGCATTGTGCCTGTGTCTTGAATCACAGTGAGGGTGTTAACACTAGAACCGCCAATGGCCGAAGCCATCGGGCGTTTGAGTTTGTAATTAAAATATATCTGTGATTTTGAAAGCTACACCCTACTCCTTCCTTGACCTTTCTTAAATATGTTTATTTTACATTATTCTGTTGTCCAATTTAAAAAATCTCAAACAGAAAGCTTTTTATCAATGATTTCCATGTTTTTTTTACCCCTAATTACTACTAAAATTGTTAAAATCCGACGCCGCCTAACGTTGGTACCCAGCCAATTATCTGGTACCTAGGCGCCTAGCAACCAAGGTGCTAGGCACCTCTCACTGAATGAATGCTTTCAATGGCTCAATGGCCAATAACCACAGACAAAAGATCTTTAGCCCTGGCTGAGAATTAACTAAATAATGTTTATTATGTCGTAAAATACTTTAAACTTTAGTCTTTGCAATATAATGTAATAACTAAAGTGACTGACTATCATGTGTTTTAGAATTGTCGCCGATTATTTTTCAACAACGAAACGCTGCTTCTCATAATTCAACATTTTACATAGGCTACACTCATGTTGTAGCCAAATGAATAATTGAATAATATTTGTATTATAAGTAGGCTATTTGTTGTTTCCATTGCTACCATAATCCTTAAGTTTTAAAATCACAATTGGCCAAATGTCGCTGCATTTACACATGTAATTCTCCATGTCAGATATAGCCTATTACACTAACAAAAAAATATATGTGCTCATTTCGCATGACGCCTGACATAAATGAAAGGGCAGAGGGATTTATGAAAGAACTATTGGATGCCTGTGAAGTTATATGATTATGAAAACTACATAAAAGATTACATGTCTGTAAACACGGTTCAAGTCTACATCTAGTCAGCGCAAAGAGATGTTGAGGCGAGCAGATGCACTAAAATGCACTAAACTTTGTAATTAAATATAAAACATCAAACAACTTTATAGTCTTCCATACTTCTATCCACAGGAACGTCCCGGAGAGAACGCAGGTTTAGCTGTAGAATACGGCAGGAGGAACCCCCACGGAATGAGCCGAAATCATGGCCAACGTTCATCTTCATTGACAGCAGAAACTGGCATATAAAGAAAGTTTTGTCTCTAAAGTTTTTAAACATTAGAATTTCTAGCGGAAAATGGATACTACAGTAGTATTTAGATTTTTCGTGTGCCGTTATGCAATGCGAAGCTTGCTTGAAACCGATTCATTTTAGCTTCACGTCTATTTATCTCGTCAAATCTTTTTTACCTTCATCAACAATATTTTACAGAAAGAAAAGTAGGATATATAAAAATACAAAACGAACAAATATTGAAACGATTTCTCTAGTCTCTAATTAGCAAACACAACTGTTTTTAAAATCCAC
>JACXGM010003301.1:0-25304 GCA_016801145.1 Umbra pygmaea | reverse complement strand
TATTGTATTTGAATATAAAATATTACAAAATATATATATATATATATATATAATGGGTGTGCTGAAACGTAATGCAGATCCAGAAACATATATGTTTTGAATTTGTTAGTTGAAAACCATTTACATTCTATAGAGCCTATAAAATTATAAAAATAGGCTACAACAGCATAAATATGACATGTTGTAATTCAGGCTGTTTCCGACACTGGAACACATTTTAAAATGAATAAAACGGCACTTTCTGATTGCGCCGTTAGTTGAAAATCATATTAAAAGTATTAGCTGGTTTATCTATGAAGTAAGTACATGTGGTGGATTTTCATTCTAGACTAAAGAATTGTCATTCTATAAAGGCAATATAATACCATCAAAAACAACAAAAATCTCCATGTAATTAACCTGTTTTGAGACAGTTTTACATAGCCCTATAAAAACAGAATAGAGGTGATGCTCTTGATCGCTGGATGCAGTGATGGCTTAGCTGGAGGCTGCGGAGGAGAGAGCAGTTTTTAATTAGGGTGATTCGTATGCTAATGACGCTGATGGGCGTCAGCAGTTGGCGGTTATAGGTAGTTTGGAAGGCCTGGCGGTTCTAGTGTTAAGAGCCTTCAGTAACATAAACGCACCGTGCCTGTGTTTACATAACAGTGAGTGTATTACGAGCCTTCAGTAACATTAATGCACCGTGCCTGTGTTTACATAACAGTGAGCGTGTTACGAGCCTTCTGTAACATAAACGCACTGTGCCTGTGTTTACATAACAGTGAGTGTGTTACGAGCCTTCGATAACATAAACGCACTGTGCCTGTGTTTACATAACAGTGAGCGCGTTACGAGCCTTCAGTAACATAAATGCACCATCCCTGTATTTACATAACAGTGAGCATATTACGAGCCTTCAGTAACATGAATTCACCGTGCTTGTGTCTACATAACAATGAGCGTGACACGAGCCTTCAGTAACACAAATGCACAGAGCCTGTGTCTTTATCACAGCGAGGGTGTTAAGAGCCTTCAGTAACATAAACGCAACGTGCCTGTGTTTACATAACAGTGAGCTTGTTACAAGGCTTTCGGTAACATAAACGCACCGTGCCTGTGTTTACATAACAGTGAGCGTGTTACGAGCCTTCAGTAACATGAATGCAAGTGCCTGTGTTTTCTAATAAGTGAGCCTGTAAACCCTGCCTCCCAAGACAAACTGGAGAGCAACAAATGACACCTTGTTCCCTATGTAATGCCCTGGGCTCTGGTCAAGTAGTGCACTACATAGGCAATAGGATGCCTATTAGGATACAAAGCAAGGCTATTCATATGGATGGTACTAATTATTAGAGCCACCTGATCTTTAAACCAGCATCCTCTCACCTACGCTATTCATGTCACGAGCCCTGAGAAAGACACACCCTCCAGTCCTGGTATGTTACGGTCAAAACTGGCTGTGTGCCTGCTTAATAGTATCCTTTTTCCTTCATAGTCCACTGCGTCGCTTCAGAGCTCTTTTGAATCGTATGGGCCTTGGCAAAAGCAGTGCACATTTATAGGGAACAGGGTGCTATTTGGGCTGCATACACTGCTGCCCTAGTCTGGGTTACCTCCAAGTGTTAGATGAGCCATATACAATGAGAGGGCACCTCTTGTTTCGCAGACTGAAGATAACACACAGCCCACAGTCCATTAAGTGAATATGGGAGGAATTTGACTACACCCTGCTATGGAAATCTAAACAGAGCAGTTAGAGAACTACCCAAAAGCATATACACACTGAGAGCCCCTGGTCCGTGCACATGCACACACACACACACACACACACCCACCCACACACACAAACACACACCCACACACAGCACAGTAATTAGAAAATGTATTGTTTTGATTAATCTATATAACTCTCCATCACACTGACACAATCTTAGCAAAAACATGTGCATGCCTACTGCGTACAACCATAATATAAAGACCAGATTCCTTCACTGCTTTCCAAACACAAACTGTAAAAAGACAGTGAGACTACAACAGGCTATACCTGTACTAGTGAGAGCAAGTTAGAA
Source organism: Umbra pygmaea (assembly GCA_016801145.1). Classification (NCBI taxonomy): domain Eukaryota; kingdom Metazoa; phylum Chordata; class Actinopteri; order Esociformes; family Umbridae; genus Umbra; species Umbra pygmaea. The sequence continues at coordinate 23,253 of JACXGM010003301.1, read as the reverse complement.
CACAAATTAGAGATAAACAATTACAAACATTGGCTGACAGACCTTAAACATCAATGTTCCAATGACCCCATAACACACCCAGATTCAAACCATTTGTGTTGTTGACTCTGAAACATGCTTCTCATACAAAACACTATATAAAATACACTCCAAACAGCAGTTCAAGTTCAGAATTCCAGAAGATATGACAGAACGTATTATTATTATTACCATCTCTGTCAGTGCATTTCACAGCCACAGCCCAACTAACCCCATAGACCCCTTTAACTCACACAAACAGACAACACACACACAAACACACACACACACTCACCATTGTTTTCAGCCACCTTCCTCAGCGCTGAAACGATGGCATCCCCTGGAACGCGAGGGCTCTCCACATACTTGGGCTTCCTGATTGGACCTGCAGGCAGAGCGCAGCGAGGGGTGGAGTGAGAGAGAGACAGAGAGGAGATCTTGCTGAATAAACTTTTTCCAGATGGGTTTTCAGAGATGAAAAGGGTCCTTGGTGTAGCTCACACACTCATCCATTACAGACACAGAGACAGACAGAGATCCCTGTGCTGTAAGCAGCTCTACTGTCTCAGCCAGGAGAGAGAGTGACTGCTGCAGACTTGAGACATCGAACAGCAACACACACACACCAGCCAGCTTAGGGGAATGTGAACTACTGCAGGAGGAAACCACCGCAATTAGCCTCTTAGAAAAATTGGCTTGTATATGTGTGAGACAGAAAGGGAGACAGAGAACAACCTATTAGTGATTGCCAGGTGCCTGTGTTTGAGGGTGTGCTGCTGCCATTAAGGTATGTCGACATTGGCATTAGGGACTGGGATAAGGTGGTTGCCTTACAGCAGGTGCTTTTTCTGGGGAGGAGGTACCTGAGTTCCACAGGGCGTCAATTATCTGTCACTTAGCTGAAGACTTAGAATAAAGGATGGCTTTTCTCTCCCTTGTCCTCTTTCTCATATCTTTCAGCTAGACTGGATTAAATGCAGCAAATCCCAGAGCAGAACCTTAACAGCATCTGTACTGCCCCCCCCCCCAGCTGCAGAGCTCCTTAGTAACTGCTTTTGAGTGCGTGTCACAGAATCATTGTAATTGTCACTTAAGCCAGTTACAGCATGTGTTACTATTCCAGTAAAATACTTGGTTACAAATTCCTTCCTTAGCGATTCAAACTGTTTTAGTCAAATAAAAAATGATGACTAATAAATAAATAACAATAGAGCAATATACTCTACACTGTCACGTATTTAAAGAAGGAGGTGATCGGAGACAGATTTTCATGAGAAAAAACTAATACTGTCCAATTCCAATGAGTCAAAATGTATCTCTATCCCATAAAGCAACAGGGCTAATGAGTGAATGGAAATCTAGTGAATTGACGCCAACACAAAGAGCAGAGAAGGGAGAGGGGGGGGCAAGAGAAACCTTCACAGTCTCCTGACCTTAATATCATTTAGCCACTCTGGGGACATAGCCACATCTCAAACCTGCGGTTCATGCAAGATGACCAAAGACTTTGCATGACCTGGAGGCCTTTTGCCAAGATGAATGGGCAGCTATACCACTTGCAGGAATTTGGGGGCTCATAGACAACTTCCATATCACAAATGACTGCACGCTGTCATTGATGCTAAAGGGGGCAATACACCGTATTGAGAATTGAGGGTATGCAGACTTTAGAAATCCACATTTCTTTTCCAACCATGCAGTTTTATAAATATGTTTACTCTATACTGTTATTGGTTGATGTTTACATCTAGTGAGAGTGTGGTAGGCACTTGGTTACTCATTACGCATGAATGGTGTTCCGGGTAAATACACACACCTGTGCGTGATGAGTTATCAAGATGCCTATTTAATCCCAGTGTTCCAGAATGGTTGGCACGTGCTATTGTGAATTTATTCCTGTTCTGTGTTGAGGGTTTGACATGTGGAAGTCCGGGACCATCGTGTGTTATTAGAGGAGCTGGTGGACATTTAGGATGCTTTTCTGGTTGTGTCTTCACCACTAAGTGTCGTACGGAAATGATACTACATTGTTAGCCAGGCGTACACTCTGTATGTTCAGCCCCGTGTCTATGCCGCATCAGAGCATATCTGTTGTGCAGCTGCAATATACATTGTCTTTCTACTACTCTGCACCTTATGGGCTTCTGCATGTTTAAAAGGGTGTTCATCTTGAACCCTCCTCCTGCTTTCTAATCTTCAACTTCCAACACCCACAACGCAACAGCACCTGCATTGTTACATAGATACCAAATACTTTTGGCATTTTCTACTTAAATTCTATGAAAGCTCCCAGTCTACTTGTCTGGTAAAGAAACAGTTTTAGGGCACTATCTTGCACCTGGCGCAACGCAGCGCAAAGTCTCAACGCAAGTGTCTTTGCTAGTTTAAGACCAATGCAGTTGTCAGGCGCTCACGTTGTTTAAATAGCACCTGTGCCCATATTTGCGCCCATGGGAGTGCTGGTCTAACAGGGAGGTGTGTTCAGGATAATTCTGGGTGTATTGCTATCTTGAGGCATCGGAAAGTGATTGCGCCATTGCCCAACAAAAACCTGGTCAATGGCGCAGCACGTCATAGTTATTTTAACAGCAAATCAGTCAAATGCACCTATGGCATAGGCACAGCGCGTGCACAGTATGCTTGTTGCACACACAGGGAAGCGCAGCAGCACACGAACATGCAAAAGATTACAAATAAAAATATTACGGTGCAAATCCGGCGTCATAATTGCAATGCGCAAAAGGTACAAACGCGCCTGGCTCTTAAAGGGAATGGGAGATGAATCTCTGATTGGTTTATTACATGTTATGCCCAAAACACACCCATGAATTTATGAAGACACTTGGTACAAACTTTTTAGACCATGCCCCCGGCGCATGGACCTTTTTATCTGAAAAATGCGCCTCTCATTAACCTGGCGCCCGCTTTAATTGCAGAAAATATGTTGGACTCGCCAAAGAACGACCGGTCCATTCCGCGCCAAACGGGCAATCACATTTTAATTTGATGGCCAATCGGCCAGTTACAGTCCTGGAAGTATTAAAACAGGTGACAGTAGGCTGAAATGGACTGGCTGTTGCATCCGCAGGAGTGTAAAACTTCCCTCTGGCCCGGTCATCAGACCGGGCCAGTTTAATACTCTCAATTTAGAGGGAGGTGCGAGCGGTCGAACGGCACGCCCCTCCCAACTTTTCTACTTTTTGTTAAATCTGACCCTTGGCTGACAATTCCGAATCGTTGGTTACATACAGAAAAAAATGAAAATGCCAATACAAAAAAAGTGGCGGAGGTGGAGATTAGAGTGAAAGAAGCGGAGCAGAGAAGTTAAAATTAAAAAGAAAAAAAAAAAACAGCTGGAGCAGGATGCGGCAAAATGTGCCAAATTAACTCACATGTTCCTTAGTGGAAAGGCCAAGGCTAGCACTGTCAGGGAGAGCAGCACTGATGATGCAGGAGAAGGACCCAGAATCAGAGACATGACACATGCACTATTGGCTTGTTTGGCAGTAATGTGTGCATTAGGTCACAGCGGGTTTTAGAGGGAATATGCATTTATTATGCTATTAAAACAATGGCTTCCTTAAATCATATGCTCATAATAAGTCTTTTATTTTGTATGTAAATACAGTATGCAATGTATTCAAGTTGATTATTATTATTATTGTTATTAGTTAAGTCCAGTCATGCTGGTAAGGAGGGGGAGGACAACAGGCAGGAGGAGAATGGAGCAGGAGGAACCAGCAAATATACAGTGAAAGGTACAAGTGTGCAGGGCTGAATAGGCAATTGTTTTATGAATAAGTATAAAATATATGTAACGGGTTGTATATGTATTAAATGATATAATTAATTTAATGGCGTGTTGAATTAGAAATTTTTGCTACTTTTCACTATTGGTTAGTTATTGGTAATTGTATACTGATGTTACTTCATTTTCATCCCGAAGCGAAATGAAGAGATCTTTGGTCATCTCTATATTTCGATGAGCTACGAAGAAACTGAGAGGGTTAGTGACGGATGTGGGGAGCGACAGATACACAGCGTGCATGTGCCAATGGACAGTGCCCTGCCACACCCCTGGCCGCACAAGTCCCGGGCTGAATATTTGTCACATCCCTGGGGTTGAGTCTGTATCAACCAAAAAAGGAGAAAGCATAAACAAATGAATCACTAAAGCAGACTTGTAAATGTGTGCCATTGTATTTCATTTACAACAAATGTACATAAGTGTTATAAATGAGTAGCTTAATAAGAATTATTTATGTGGCATACTAATGTGGCAACAGTCAGAGGAGTGGTGCGGGGTATGTTAATGTTAGATGATAACCGCACGCCTTGTGACCATTTTCTTACAATGGTCATTTTAAACATTACAATTTTAAACATACATTTTCACAAATAAAATGTTGGCAATTGTTTTATAAGCGCTTCAGCCTTTATGTTGCCAGGCAATAACCGCACACCAGCAGCCCAAAGCCTTACTTATCCCTTTGGTTAAAGAGTCTTTACATTCCTTAATGAGTATTCCCCAATTATGAAGGTTTATACACAAAACACTAAGGCCTGGAGTTCTGACTGAAAGCCCACGAAGCCCAGGTCACTCTTTAAAAAAATATAGCTGCCTACTGCACTTTCTTTTTCTAGCTGCCTGCAGCCTATTTAGATTGAAAAAGTTGTCAAAAAGGAAAAAGTATTGTTCGTGTAATTTGAATAATATCTATACTGGTTCTATTTACATTGTCATGTCTCATGACGGCAATCCCGCGTTTGTGGGTGTGTCAAATAATGTCCTGCCAGACGTCTCGAGCTGATGCGATACACATTTCTTCAAGACGTCTCGAGCTGATGCGATACACATTTCTTCAAGACGTCTCGAGCTGATGCGATACACATTTCTTCAAGACGTCTCGAGCTGATGCGATACACATTTCTTCAAGACGTCTCGAGCTGATGCGATACACATTTCTTCAAGACGTCTCGAGCTGATGCGATACACATTTCTTCAAGACGTCTCGAGCTGATGCAATACACATTTCTTCAAGACGTCTCGAGCTGATGCCATACACATTTCTTCAAGACGTCTCGAGCTGATGCAATACACATTTCTCCAGATGTTCCTGAACTATTCCATTTACATTTGCAAAGCCCTAAGTGGCCTCTTCGGAAATGTAACAGGCACATATATTTAACAAATATCAAAGGTAAAATCATTGAGAACCATGATGACCTGAGTCTGACCTATTTTTGCTCCTGCATGTAAAACCTCTCATTAAATAAAAAAATTAGCAAAACTGGAACATAGCTGCAATCCACAGACTTTTCAAAGGGCAGAACATGTTAGACCTAAACTGTTACAGGCCTAATCTTACATTTCCTTTCAATTGTATTAGTATGTCTGGTTAATGGACAGTTTCTGTGTAATATTTAGTCCCACTGTGTTTTTTCTCTGGTACAATCTGGTTTCAATGGAGTCCAGGGGTGTACCTTGCTCACACAGTTAACAACATTATATCTTCATTAGTCAAAAATCTGTGTTGTGTAGCTATATTAATTTATTTGGCAGAAGCCAAATACCATCTCTCAGAGAACAGTTTCTACTATACTAGAACAGATCATTGGTGTTATTTGTTATAACTTTTAACTTTAACAGGAGTATGTGCTAGATAAAAAAATAATACATGTATATCTAAAAACAAGTTTGTTGTTCTCCTAGCAACTTCAACGGCAAGTTAATCTCACATGGCCAGACCTTGGTTAATAACACAAGGTCTGGTAAAATGTTATTTTTGCTTTTTGCACATTTGGAAATGGGAGAAAAAATGTCTGGGGGAGACAAACAACTTTTACAACCAATCATGTGTTTGGGTAGACAGGGCGGAAGGTTTGGTGGGATTTGTGCTCACGTGTTGTACAATGCAGTAGGGGAAAGGCATTGATGTTCTCGCCTTCTGTTTGTTTCATTTCTGTTCCCTACCTTGTGTGCAAGTTTTCAAACAAAGTTGTTCAGATGTGTATACTGTAGCCCAGTGTTCCTCAAACCCTTCCATGGAGGGCCTAGTGTATGCAGGTTTTCGCTTTTACCTTGTACAAGCCTGATAGAGTAGGTCACTAATTGGTTAGTATCTCCCCTCACCTGGCAGTCCAGGTCCTAATTATGCTCTAATTGAAGGGAAAGACCAAATACCAGCATACACTAGGCCCTCCATGGAAGGGTTTGAAGACCACTGCTGTACCCATTCAAATTAAACAGCCGTCTATCTTGCGAGACTACTGGCAAGTTAGATTACTCATCAGTTGAATGTTAGCTCGCCATTTTACTTGACTTTTTCTTGACAAACAAAAATATTTGTGCCATTTTAATCCAAAAACAAATCATACAAATATTGTTGATTAATGTAACACTGTTTATGCTAATTAACCAGTGCATTTATTAAGACGTCACATCAAAAATGTTCTCTTTACCCAAATGCAAAATCGGCATAATGTGTCAATGGCAAAATGTGATATCCACTATGCAGCTGTTGCATTAAATCAGAACAATGGATTTGACCAATAATCAATTTTAAAAGTGCTGAAAGTGTCTGTATGGAGGTCCCCACAAATACTTCTCAGCTCACAGGGCACAGTGCAAGGCCATGTCATTCAAAAGGAGGCGGCCTGCTATTCAGTTATTTTGCTCAAAAGACATCTCTGAACAACCGTTCTTTCACACACACAGCTTGTCTCTCACAGCATGAAAGACTGCATGATGGACCAGATGAGATGTTTCTTTAGGGAAAGGAAAATGTTCTGTTACAAAACATGTGTACTGCGTTGGCAAAAAAGCCCACTACAGCACATGTTGTTGATGTGAGGGCACCAGAGGCCTATACTACAAAGCAAGTTCAATATGCCCTGGAGTTCTTTTCATTAGCTGGCTTCAGTAAACCTAACAACTGCGATCTAGATAAGAGATGTCATGACGGTGGTTATCAATTCGTTAAATTGACCCAGGATTTTCCAATCTAGCGATAAGTGCGTTCACATAAAAGGGGCGGTTTGTCTATGAGAGATGCATATTTCGCTCAAGCAGAGTAAACAATCATTTTTGAGAAATACTAAGAATATAAAAAATATAATACAGATGTAAAGCAGGAAGGAAATCTGGCAAAAAAATTGCCACCTGCATATTCACAGTGGGGAGAACAAGTATTGGATTTTTGGAATCCAAACTAAAAATCCAGATAATCACATTGTATGATTTTTTTATAATTAATTTGCATTTTATTGCATGACATTAGTATTTGATACATCAGAAAAGCAGAACTCAATATTTGGTACAGAAATCTTTGATTGCAATTACAGAGAGCATACATTTCCTGTAGTGCTTGACCAGGTTTGCACACTGCAGCAGGGATTTTGGCCCACTCCTACATACAGACCTTCTGCAGATCCTTCAGGTTTTGCAGCTGTAACTGGGCAATACAGACTTTCAACTCCCTCCAAAGATTTTCTATTGGGTTCAGGTCTGGAGACTGGTTAGAACACTCCAGGACCTTGAGATGCTTCTTACAGAGCCACTCCTTATTTGCCCTGGCTGTGTGTTTTGGGTTGTTGTCATGCTGGAAGACCCAGCCACGACCCATCTTCAATGCACTTCCTAAGGAAGGAGGGTGTTGGCCAAGATCTTGTGATACATGGCCCCATCCATCCTCCCCTCAATACGGTGCAGTCGTCCTGTCCCCTTTGCAGAAAAGCATCCCCAAAGAATGATGTTTCTACCTCACTCATCCTTCTTCTTCCTCCAAACACGGCGAGTGGAGTTTAGACCATAAAGCTCTACTTTTGTCTCATCAGACCACATGACCTTCTCCTATTCCTCCTCTGGATCATCCAGATGGTCATTGCCAAACTTTGATGATAAAATACATATGATGAAAATTACAGACCTCTACATGCTTTGTAAGTAGGAAAACCTGCAAAATTGGCAGTGTATCAAATACTTGTTCTCCCCACTGTATAAATGCGGCAGTTACGGCTCATCGATATCACTGCCCCGTCATTAAGCAAAACTAGATCTGACAATCATTACAATTGTGTATTCCATTAAACCAAACTGTTGTTTAGATGAATGCCATATTATGTCAGTTGCAACCTTTGCAGTGTTAAAGAGTTGAGGGAGAAAAATAAAAAATGTGCATGGTATGTGTCAAATAATTAATATAAAAATACTGGGTTCAACAAATGTTGAAGTACTGTGGAAGTAAATAGAACAATGTATGTACTGTCTCTACAGTGAAAGAGTATACATTGATGTTGGTTCCATATAAAACACAGCATACATGAAAATACCTGTACCAAACAAACCCAACGCTATGCATACAGTCTGTGAAACTGTATGCACATGACATTAACGTGTGCACTGGCAACATACAGCTTAACAATTTGACAAAGATAATTAAATCTTTCCACTGAAAAACGATATCTTTCATAAGGATACTCATCAGAGAAAGCCAATGGCGACTCCTAGAATGGTGATGCAGTATTCAATCAAGAATAATGCAGTACTTTAAGCGGTGCTTTTATTCAGGTTAATCTGTTATCTTGACTATAGGTTTGCAGCATAAGTTACCATGGCGATGTAATCCAGTAACAGGTGAACCACCGTCGTGATACTGAAAACCCAGGATTAAACCTGAAGTTTACTCGCTAACCCTTAAATCGTGCTTCGTAGTATAGGCCTCAGGTACAATAAATGCTAAAATATTACAAATCAACAATATGCTACAACATCAACAAACCATTCCCTTGTTTGAAATAATTGTGATTAACCAGTTCACAATATTATATGTAGGTATTATTTGCAACTGTGAAATGCTCTAATGAGCTAGTTTTTTATAGCATGGATGAATGTGAGGATTAAAACAAAATTGTATGATATTATGTAGCAAAGAGGCTGGACAAAATAAAAATAATAATACATATTTCAAAAAGATGTCCCAATGATTCTTGTCTTCCCTGAAAGGAACAAAATTTACCCTAACGTGGTATTCTGAATTTAGTCACATTATTGAGAGCATTGTGGCCACATATTTTTCTTTGAATGGCATTCAATTTAGTACTGAAGGAGGATGTTTTCCTTCAAGCCTGAAAGCAAAATGGAAAAAGATGTTGATGACATGCCAGCTGTGTTTATTGAAATTGCCCTATCCAACCATGTGCGCTAAGAATTATTATTAGGGAAATTGCATTCTTTGTTTGTAGCTTTGTATTGTTGTATTTGGTTTGGTATCTTTTTTGTGTTGCCGATCGAGGGTAGACAGAATTTTGTGTCATTTTGTGTCAAAAAAAATATAACAAAAAATCTGTGATGCTGCTGGGTAAATAAGAAACTAAACTGTCAGAGAGAAAATCATGTAAAAAAAGCTGTGTAGAACAAAAACACATGAATAGCAGGAAGTAAATGGAAACGTCAAAATCATAAGATACTTATTCTTCTCTCTTCCTCTCTTGCTTTGGCCTATTGTAACCCAATCTAGTTCTCCTCTAGAGTTCTGTAATCAAATGACTGCATGTGAAACCCCAGACATAACAAAAACATTACATGGGGAGTGAGAGAGATTGCCATTCCCACTTCATATCCACCCCCCTTTGGTGTGTGCCCCTCCATCTGACTCAGAGGGGAACACTAGGCCGGCCAACGCTGTGCTGCTGAGAATCTCTCCTGCTTGCCTCAGCTGTGATCTTGTCCTCAGATAGTGTTCCAGGCAGCAGTCAGCCATGTCAGAAGCACTGAAAAAACCATCAGGTCAGCATCATGCAGCTTCAGCTTGATTCACACTGCCATCTATGGATGCAGCACTTGAAATGCATAGAGCGTAGCCAGGGCTACATGGCCAAATACTTTAGTGTGTGGCAATCATAAGGAAACTGTCTAATAGACATTTCAAAAGCCTTAATCAAATCAAATGTATTTTATAAAGCCCTTATCACAACAGCAGTTTTCACAAATTGCTTAAACCCCCAAGAGCAAGCAACACATGTGGTGCACAGTGGCTAGGAAAAACTCCCTAGTAGGGGGAACATAGGAAGAAACCTAGAGAAGGTACAGATTCAAGGAGGTTGCCAGTCCTTTTCTGGCTATACCTTCTGTCTGTTAATAAATCTCCATGAGATACAGTATGTGTGTACATGCTGCTACATTAAAGTGTTATAGACACAACGGTGGAGCAAGAGATTCTTTTAGACTAAATCCCAATGCAGAGGGAGTGCAGGAACTGTCTGGAAATAACCTTCTACAAACCAGGGTTTCTAGAGAGCATCATCAACTAATCTGGACCTCCATCAATTAAACCACAGGGTTGGAGTCTGAACCCATCTGGTCTATCATCGGGTTGGTCTGTGGTTAGCCTTCATTAGCAGTGGACCTGGCCACAATCACACATTTTTGCATGGGTCATTCAAGACATTTTGAGCTGGGTGCCTGAGCACTGAGCACTTACAGTAAAGAATTTCCCCTTAATACACAATTCTCCTGGGCTGTTTGCAAAGCCCCAGGTGGGATCTTTTGAATTCCTCTTGTACGCTACATCCGGAGGTTGCGTGGAATTCGAGAGACCCACATGTTTACACACTACTGCAATTGTGTATCATCCCGACATCGGCTCGAGTAAATTCGAAAAACTTTGCTGAACTCTATCAAAATCTATCGTCGTGTAAAAAACCTCCTAGCTGATGATAGTGTTGTAAGAATTTAATCTTTCTCAAAATAAGCAAGCTTTTGTAAATCAGGAGGTAAAAAAAGATGTAAATCCATGAATTGTTCAACAGCAATTTCAGTAAAACCTGGACATTTTGGAAAGTTTACTGGTATTTTGCACAGTGCTGGGTAATGTTATTGGCTGAGTTGGAGGTAAACATTGTGGATGGCCAGGCTCTAGAGTTACACAGAGCCACATGGGTGTCAGGCAGAGTAGAGACAGCTGTCAATGGTCCATCATGTTAGGGGTTGCCAACTTAAAGGACACCCCCCCAATATGGAGTGCCTGATTTTCTCGAGGGGGTCCTGGGACTTTCTTTATGATTTGAGGGCTAAAAGAACAAATACCTCACTTACAATGGAAAGATATCCCTAACTTGCTCCCAAGTTGTTGAAGTTAGCTGAATTACCTCAATGTATATTGTACTCAGTCGCTTTGAATTTTGGTTGACTGACAAAAAATAGAGGGTGAGGGATATCATTCAACTTGGGAACCCAAGCTTTAGGTAGAGGGTTAACTCTCAGGTCTGAGCTTTATCAATTGCAGCCTGCCTCCAGAGTGCAAATAAGAACTCAGATTTTCTGCACTGAAGACCATCCTACTGGAATGCCATTGTTTCATAAGCACGGGAAGGATGCAGAGTGCTTGAATGAGGGTGCTGAGACATTTTAAAGGACAGACCAAGGTGGAGCACACATTACACCAGCTCCCTCAGACTCTATTAGTTTATCCAATATGGCACTCCTTGAGCATTGGATTGTTATGCACACTACTTATGGTGGGCTCTGGTCAGATTCAATGCACTATGTAGGGATCAAGGTACCAAATATGGATGCAGTCCACCTTGCTACTCCTCCACAATAGCTGACAAGCAGCCAGTGTGTTATCACTCCCCACTCTCTACCCATACAGACACCACTGTGAGACTAAATCTCATTGACTCTCTAAGCATATCATCACAAATTAAAATGCATATGCTCTGTGGTCTCAGCAGACCCCTCACAGAGAGGACAAATAAGTATTATCTCAGTGTGAAGTCCTCCAACACAACCTCATCACAGGATGGGAAGAAAGCAGAAAGAATCAAAATTGAGGGAGAGAGTGTGAGAGAAAGGGGAAATGCCATAATATCACAGCCATGGATTACAAAACACAGCAGGGTCCCAAGTGGTATGCTTTTCCCTATACAGTTAACCTTTTTTGACCAGAATAAGTGCAATATTTAGGGAATATGGTGCCATTTGTTATATGACCAGGAACAAGGCAGGTTATTTTAATTCAGCAAGATGTCTGACAGTTGAGTGTGTTTGAAAAGCTTGTAATGGTGACACAAACCCGTAGCAGGACATGCAGCATTCATGCCACATAAAACAGATGGCTGACTCGAACTGTGCAGTTTCTGGATTTTAAACACACAATCAAATTACAGTAAGGGTGTGTATTTCCCATTGTAGAAACTAAAAAGACACCTTCAATTATAATACTGAACCTGCTCATGTTCTCTCAAAATGGTTGTCTATAGTGATGACTGCAAACCCATGAAGAAGGTTCTACCATTAGATGTCTGTGTGTCTTCAAAGTGTTTTCATATGTTGCTCATTATAAAACAAGTTGCATTCTAAGACTAATAAAGTGCAAACTGAAACAAGAACTAGTGGTCCAGACGCTGGGGTTTCTGATTTCCCATCCAAATAGGAATTGCAGTATTTTTCCTGAAAATAACTTGGTAATGTTTATTTGACCCCTATTCATTCAAACGCGTTTGCGCCATTGTTGGTGGGGTGCACATTTTATATAGCCATTCTGACAGGATGGGTTAGTCAGTGACATAACCCAGTGTTGTTCAGCACCTTTAGGACCAAAAGCTGAAAAGGACCAAAAGCTGAAAAAGCTACATGTATAATAGTAAATCAAAATATACTGTAATGTTGACATTCCTCTGATTAACAAGTCTTTCAATCTAGTTTAGGTGTTTGTGCAACAGTGGTTATAATTTGTTTAGTTCGTCATGAACAGCCTGTCATATCTACTTCTTCATATTACAGTTGTGCTCAAAAGTTTGCATACCCCTGGAGAATTGGTAACTTTGGTGACCATTTTCAAAGAAAAATGAGTGAGTAGGCAAAAAAAAGCCTTTTTCATTACTGGGATTCATATTCAACAGTAGGTCATAACAAAATAGCACAATGATATAAAACAAAACATGGCAACAAAGAAAATAATGAAATTACCCCTGATCAAAAGTCTGCATACCCTCTGTTCTCAATACAGTGTATTGCCCCCTTTAGCATCAATGACAGCATGCAGTCATTTGTGATAGTTGTATATTAGACCCTGAATTCTTACAGGTGGAATAGCTGTCCATTTGTCTTGGCAAAATGCCTCCAGGTAATGCAAAGACTTTGGTCATCTTGGATGACCGCACAATTGAGATCTTAAGGTCAAAAGACTGTGATGGCCACTCCAGAACCTTCACCTTTTTTCTGCTGTAACCACTGGAGGGTCAACTTGGCCTTGTGTTCAGGGTCATTGTTGTGCTGGAATGTCCAATAGCGTACCATGCATAGCTTTTGTGAAGAAAAATGCAACTTGTTTGCCAGTGTTGTCCGATAACATGCTGCATTCATCTTGCCATCAATTTTCACAAGGTTCCCCGTGCTTTTAGAGCTCGCACACCCTCAAAACATCAGTAAGCCACCACCATGCATCACAATGGGTATGGTATTCTTTTCACTATAGGCCTTGTTGACACTTCTCTAAACATAGCGGTTATGTTTTCACTAGTTGTCACTAGTGACACTTTCTTTTCCAATCATAATCCGGTGCTGTTCTCTACTAGTCTTCCTTCTTTACCCAGTACCAAACCAGCTCAAGCATGCTGGTCTCATACTTTGACTGCACAATCTTGCAATGCATTTTCTAATATGTATTTGGAGGAATATCAACCTCTTACCTTGGACTTTGTTCCTCCCCACTTGAGTGTTAATAGTCAAGTGCAATTATTCAATAATACATGTTGTAATATCTTAGATGCTATTGCACCTTGAAAGCTTGTTAATCGGAAATGTAAATCCCAACCATGGATAAACAATGATATTCGGGAACTTAGACAGCATGTTGTCAATGTGAATGAAAGTAGAAGAAGGATGGGCTTCAGGTATCATATGAAACATTAAAGGTCTCTTTACATAGTTTTCAAAGGCAGACAAGACCGCAAAAGCAAAATATTTATCGGACATCATTGCCAAAAATTCTTACTGTTCTAGAATTCTATTTTCAACGATAGACTGTTTTAAATCCCACAATGCAGATATTTCCAGAGATTTCATTTTCACTATGTGAAAACTTTCAAAAGTATTTCCTAGATAAAGTAAAAAATGCACAGGCTCAAATTGCTATAATGGCAAATTCTATTCCAGAACCAATTTTATGTACTACTCAATGGAGTGACTTTGAATTTGTCTCTTTACAGACATGTAAAGTAAAAAACACCTTTTCTCCTCACAATGTCTTGCCATCAAGATTTGTAAAACAAATTCTTGACACCATTGGTCCTGATCTAGTATTGATAATAAATGTCTTCTGACAGTGACAGTTCCAGACAACTTTAAAGTAGCCTTAGTATCACCGATCCCAAAGAAGCCTTCACCTGATCCTGAGCTTTACTCAAATTTTCAACCAATCTGCCGTTTTTATCTAAAATTCTAGAAAAAAATGTATTTAAACAGTTATAAAATTATTTGAATTGTAATTGTATTTCAGATATTTTTGAGTCTGGTTTTAAAACCCTTCACAGCACAGAGACTGGCCTTTTGAAAGTATTTAATGACATTTTAATATCCACTGATGGTGGTAATACCATGGCTTTAATGATGTTAGATCGTAGCTCTGCCTTTGATTTTGTTGATCATGGTTTCCAGACGTCTCACTTGGAGCAATGCATCGGTATAAGAGGCACTGTTCTCAATTGGTTTAGGTCCTTCCTGTCGATTAGAAGATTCTCTGTAAATATAGGGAAGCATTCTTCTTCTGTAGCACATGTTATATGTGGTGTCCCTAGGGTTCAACTTTGGCTCCGTTATTGTTTTCTCTATGCATGCTACCCATAGGTTCCATATTTAAAAGTTTTGGTGTTTCGTATCATTGCTACGCCTATGACACTCAGCTTTATATACAATTTAATGACAGGTCTGCCATAAATCATTTGATTGACTATATTCAAGATTTGAAAACATGGCTAAACAATAACTTTCTCCATTTGAATGATAATAAAACACTAATTGTTCTGTTTGGGCCTACTGAGAACATTTGAGCAATGTTGACTTTGGTTCTCTCACTTCATATCGTTCTTCTGTTGCAAATAATCTGGGTTTTACACTGGATAGTGGCCTAAAATTGAACAAACAAATGAATTCAGTTGTCAGTTCTAGTTTTTACCACCTCAGAAGATTAGCGAAAATTTAACCATTCCTGAGAGGGAAGAGCTTTGAGATTGTAATTCATGCTTTTATTTCATCATGGCTTGATTACTGTAATTCACTACATCTAGGGCTGCCTGTTTCATTGATTCACCGACTTCAACTAGTCCAAAATGCAGCAGCCCGTTTGCTTACATTCGCAAACAGGATCACATCATGCCTGTTCTACATTCACTGCATTGGCTACTTATTCAGGTTCATATTGAATTTAAAATGTTGTTATTTGTGATAAAGCGTTAAACAATATTGCTCCGCAATACCTCATTGAGTTGGTTGCAGAACACAAACCAGATAGATTGCTAAGATCACAGACTGATCATCTACTACGAGTACCCAGATCCTGACTGAAATGCCAGGGTAACAGAGCCTATGAAGTAGCTGGCCCCAGGCAATGGAACAAACTGCCGTCAACTATCAAAACAGTGTCCAGAGGTATCTGAGTTTAGAAGTCTCTTAAAACCTATTTATACTCTTGTGCTTTTAATGTTTTGTGTATGTTTATTTTTATTTTTGGGATGGACCTAGATATTTCTTGTGCAGCACTTTGGTCAACCAAGGTTGTTTTAAATGTGCTTTATAAATGAATTAAACTTGAAACTTATGGTTGTGACTAGAAAGCTCTATTTTGGTCTAGTCACTCCAAATAACAGTGTGCCAAACGTTTTGAGGCATGTCAAGGTGTTGTCGGGCATATTGCAACCAGGCTTTTTTGTGGCACTGGCACAGTAAAGGCTTCTTTCTGGCAACTCAACCATGCAGCTCATTTTTGTTCAAGTAGCATTGTATTGTGCTCCTTGAAACAACCACACTTTCTTTTTCCAGAGCACCCTGTATGTCTCCCGAGTTTACCTGTGGGTTTTTCTTTGTATCCCAAACAATTTTTCTGGAAGGTCGTGGCTGAAATCTTTTTTGGTACACCTGAGGTTGAGGTTGATCCTAAAATCTTCCAGTTCTTAATAAGTGATTCAAAAGTACTGACTGGATATAATTTTATATCCATTTCCAACTTTATGCAGTTCCAGTACCTTATTACACAGGTCTTTTGACTGTTCATTTCTGCTCTTCATAACTCAGCATCTAGCCTGCTCAGTGCATCCAGACGAGAGCTGACAAACTCATTGACTCTTTATACACGGACACTAATTGTAATTTAAAATGACAAAGGTGTGGGAAATTGACCTTTAATTGCCATTTTAAACTGTTTGTGTCACCTCTGTGTGTGTAACAAGGCCAAACATTCAAGGGTATGTAAACTTTTGATCAGGGCCATTTGGGTGTTTCTGTTATCAGTATGGTTTACAAAGGAGCCAAACAACTATGTGATAATTAATAGCTTCATATGATCACTCTCCTTACATTGCAGTCAGATCTTTTACATAAACAGTCATATTGTCAAAATCAATGTAGAAATTTAGAGGCTGTACGTTTCCATGGCTCCGGAAACGTACACCTGTACAAATTTCTGGTTTGTGCAATTTTGTACGTATTGCCATGAGAACAGCCTGACTCGTTATGTTTAAAGTCCAGGGGAATAAACAACTTAGTCAGATGTGCATCTATAATATCTTGGTCAAGCAGTTTGATCTGGTCTCAGCGAGAAAGGCAACAAGCAATCTGCATACTGGCATTTAATGCTGAAGCTCACATTGCATGACCAGTAATCTATGACACACATGTGCACACCAACATACAAAGCAACACACAAACAACCACCTTGTGACACCTGCTATTACAGTAGGTTACAGTACATAAACTCACAAAAATGAAATTGACTGATCACAAGACCACAGTCACTGATGATAAATGGGGAGAATATTTAAGCTTTCTGTATGTCTTTAATGAGTGTTTCCACATTCTTCAACATGAATTCAGACTTGTTAACATTTAAAATATCCATGAGACACTAGATAGATCTGTGTGACGACAAAAAAACAGGCCTCTCACAATACCCTTCTTTCTGCTGTCGGGACGTCATTCTACAGCTTAGCAATGAAACAAAGCATTCAGACTGAGATAAAAGAGGGTAGGAAAATAAGATTTGCAGCTTAATAGACTCACGTCAATTCAAGTGTAAGACATTGAGCGTTGGTTAATTCCTCATATAAACCAAATCAGGAAAACGAGACATAGATATCATACTGATTATTGCGATATTTAACAATGTACTATGACAATAACATGAGCTAGAAGATAGATTTAATATTGTATATCTCTTATGAATACAGATAATGCAATAGCTTTTTGAAAAAATGCAGTATGGGGGAATTACAAATGGGTGTAATCCTTTCTTCATGTTTAATAGTCATGTCTATTCCCACCCTGTTTTAGATAATGAGATAAATGAATTATGCATGTGTGTCTGCTGGGAACACATAGCCTTGCATTTCTGAAGAAAAGACTAAACGCAAACATCTTGACTTGACGCTTCATAAAATCCTTGCCCTCTTCTACAGTATAATATGCTAGATTTACTATGACAGCAGTAGCCATATTCTTAAAGTATCTGAAACAAAAAGATTTGGAGGCAAACACCATTCTCCAGACACCATAGAATTGTTTTTCCTACATTTAAAAGCATTGGATCGTTTTCACTCTCTTCAAACTTAGTACAATCTAGAAGTATTAGGGTGCCATTTGAGGTGCACAAACAGCCTACAGTATGTAGCACAGAAACACCTCATTGTTCCCAGAGGCAGTCATATAATTGCCAACACAGCACTGCAGATGTGACTCCAGGAGATGTCTCTGCTAAGCATTACCGGTATTCATGTCATAGATTTTAAAGAGAAGAAAATCGTCCTTCGATAGAGACAAAAAAGTATTCATGAGACCTAAATCATAGTTACAGGCTTTATACGCACACAGTTGATATTCTCAGAGTAAGCTGTTGAGTGTCCATTATTTTCCCTCTAGTCGAGTGGACACACTTGACGTTGCCCATAGCAATGAATAAAACAACATTAGCTTTGTACGTGATTTGCTGTAACTATAACCATGAATATATACATGTAACAGAAATGTTTAATTCAAAATTTGATTTGAAAACAATAAATTTGTTGTTAAAAATGGCCCTTTATATTTGTTCTTTACAATACTGTAAATTCTTTCACATATTTTTCACTTTTCGACATGAGGAACGAGAGGCTATGGAAATGAGTATGTAGAGATCGACGTGGTCCAGAGTTAGCATCTTAAACCACTACACCAAACTATGGCACACACTATGTATTTTTATGAAAATTCACATTAATTCTTTCAATAATAGCCCAGTTGACGGTAACATCTGAATAAAAAAACCTTCCCCAAAGCTAGTAGCTAAACCTTATTGAAAATGGTTCCACAACCCTTGTCTATGCATGTATTATAGAAATTACAAATATTACCAGAAGTGTTTTTTATGTAATGGTTCATTTTAAATTATTTACCATCAACATTGATTTGGAAGAGAGACAAAAACGATTTAGCATCAGGGCTATAGTAGAGGGAAAATTAACAAGAAAAGAATATCCATAGAAGTGATAGCATGGAAATCAAAGTTGCCCTCTAGCGAAAAGAAAGTACTGTACATAACATTATCAGCTATATTATCTGACGCTTATGACAAATACATTTGGGTAACTGTTTGATCATTCACTGTAACCTAAGCTTTAAATAAACTCTGTTACATTTGATTAAATTTACATCTGTCATTCATTTAATTAAATATTTGATTTACTTTTAAAATATTTAGAAATGTACCCCACATAGCCATACTTAAATATTAATGTATTATTTATTATGGCCCATTTGTCAGCCATTATGACACATTGCTTTGCATATGGTTCTGATTCCAATCGTCTCACTGTAGCTTATTGTATTAATATCCTGTCTAGTGGTTTCACACTTTCTTTATTCAATTACCAATACTCAGTCTATATAAAATTGTTTTGTCCTTTTCTAATTAACATTTCCTAAACTGGTGCTATTTTATAGGCCAGATGATCTAGTAATTATTTCCTATAGTGAAATGCCATTACAATTTCCTAACTTGATCTTTTCACATAATGAGCAGGGTCAACACACAACCCTGATGTATGAAAACCTGACTGTGCGCATGCACCTTTTGAAAGGATAAGTCATGTAAAGGACATTGTATTGTGGCAAGGAAATGGCAACCAATCAACCTCTCTCTCCATCCTTCTTTTCCACGTCTCTCTACTAAATTGGTCTGATGTGGAATTTGTGGCATTTAAGTGGGTGCCCTTCATCCTGTCTGATAGCAGAAAAGCCCCGGATCAAACACTCCTCATCACTCATGGATATACCGCTGTGGGAACATCTAGTGAACTATGGTCTGCCTCTCTAAACCCGCTGCAAATTGTAGATCTGTGATAAGACTAATGGTAAATGGATCCACATTATTCCACTGTGTCCTTCTGTACAGACACTGTGGGATATCCTAACCAAGGCATGTGGAGAGGGCAGGGTTTAAGGGAATGTTGTGGTTCCTAAAGATATTCCACCAGTGTATCATGGTAGAGGGGTCTTATCAGATTCATCAGTAGCAGTGTGGGTCCCTTACAGGCCTGGACGGGCAAAAAAGGAAGACTCAGATGACCCTTTCAGATGATACGCTGTAGATATCCAACTGAAAAACAAGACCAATGCTGATGTGCTCTCTGAGCCCCTTTACAGATATCAACATCTGCCCGGCTGGCTGAGAGATATTAAAGAGGCATTTGAACCAAAAAGAAGTGGCCACAAATCTCTCCACTAATGCGTAAAGTTGGAATGATTTCCAAGGTAAAATGGCTTTCCAGAGGCCAGTTTGTCCTCAAACTCATTCCATACACATTCAGTGGTCCGAGAAGGCGATGAATATGATATGAACTGCTGTTTTATGTTTCCCTAAAGCAGGTCAGGCTGGGGAGTGTAGGTCTGATTCCGGCTCACGTGAATCACAACACCAACTCGCGATCCTCTCTGGTTGGGTAAGTGCAGCATTAACTCTACTCTCTCCTTTACAATCCTCAGTTAAAATCCAATGTCATTGGTAAAACCTCTCATTGGAACAGAAGCAGTTTAGTTTTTGGCACGTGTGAAGCGGGACGGACAATTTGTGTACAGCTTGAGGAGATGTGCTTTTTGAGTGTAGTTGGTGGCGTCATTGGGAGATGGGGAGGGAGGCACCTGGCTGGGCAACGGTGGGTTATCTTGAAAAGGGTAGGCAGCAGAGACGGTACGCAAAGTGACCGGTCCTGACCAGAGGAGGTCACTGTGGAGTTTCTCAGGATTCTGCTATGACCCAATGTCAGTCGGAGCGGGGCAGTCAGTCACACCAAGGCTGAGCCCCCTCCCCGCAGCGAGGCAGCCTCCTCTGGACCTGTAAACCATCCACTGTAAACTGGAAGTCCTGTGCAACACATGTCTGCGCTGGGCTTGTTGTACGCTCTGATCAAAGAGAGCAGCGCCACCAGGGCCCATGTGGCCCCGGCATCCGTCATGCTCCTAATTGGCTTGCAGTGTTTTCTCTGTTGTTTCTGTGAAGTCTTCATGAAAGGAAAGCCATTAAAAGCAAGCCTTTCCACCACAATGCTGTAGATTATCCAATCTTTCTGGAAATGAAGCAAGCCACAAAGGCGTCAGGATCAGAGCAAGCACTTTCCATAAAGGGCAGGATGAGCAGAGACGTACAGAGATGGCTGGGTTGACTGCCGTGGTGATGACAGGACTGGAGGTGGCAGACAGCCAGAATCCCCCCAGTCTTCTACTCTGTGCAGAGTTGCCGGGTGTTCAGTCAGCCTGACTCCAGGCATGTTTCTGAGCTGCCCAGATGAATCAGAAATCAGAACATCCCGTTTAAATATCTCTCCATTTCTTTCTCTGCCTCACTCTCTCATATTCTGACTCTTTTTCCATCCCAGTCTCTCGTAGCCTCTCTTTCTCCATTTCATTCTCTCTGTTTATCTCAATCCCTCTGTCCCTCTGTCTCTCTTTATCTACCTCTGTTTATTTGTCTGTTGGTCTGTCTCTCTGAAACTTTTTTCCCTCTCTCTGTTTCTGTTCCTCTGTCTTTCTCTCCCCCACACTATGTAACTGTCCATCTCTCTGGCATGACATCGTTAGTATAGTCGACAACCCTGGGTCATGACATTTTCCTTGGGAAAACATTGCTAAACTAGATCTAAGTAAACACACACTCTCCCACGGTAGGAATTAGCTTAAAGTTTGCATGAAGGTATTTGACCAAAATATCACATTGTGACTGCCACTTTGTTTTTAGTAAGAGCTGGGAGGTTTTCATCAGTCCTACTAGGGTTAAACAGTAGGTGTGAAATGTCCCCCTTCAGTTTTACACCTACCTGTGAGTAAGACAATTAACTACACACCCCCGGCCATCCACCTTTCCCTTCACCTCTCAACATAATGACATGTAATTGGCTCCTGCATTGCTCTATTACCGTTAAGGCCAAGCTATAAATAGGCACGTCAGAAGAGCTAGGTACCATCTATGAACCGATATTCATGTAAGTCAGAGCATGTTAGGAGTGCATTGACTGCAATTCACCTGGAGCGTCGGTTGCTTCTTGCCTGGTCTAGCTGAATAAAAGCTCATAAGACACAGGCACATTCTAAATTCATGTCACCAAGGCATGTTGTTCGTTTTATGTGGAGAAAATTGTAATGCTCATTGCAAACACTACGGGTTTCATTTCACAGAGATCCATTAAGTAAATATAGGTTACAAACGGTGGTCTAATATAGGACAGTCTAGATTTTTTATGATTAAGTCCATATATATTGCAGACCAATCTCTTATCTTTGCCTACCTGCTTCAAATAATAAAAATACTGGATAATAATGGATACTGATCGATAGCCAATATTGATTTAGCATTTTCATGTAGGTCAGGATCACTTTTCAGATTTGCCTCAGATTTATGGTTCTTTTATTGATGGGTCCTTTGAGGTGGGTCTTTGTGCATGTTGAAGGTTT
Source organism: Umbra pygmaea (assembly GCA_016801145.1). Taxonomy (NCBI): domain Eukaryota; kingdom Metazoa; phylum Chordata; class Actinopteri; order Esociformes; family Umbridae; genus Umbra; species Umbra pygmaea. Next base: position 1,043 of record JACXGM010003301.1, on the reverse strand, counting down.
GCTCACTTTGCTTTACTCTGTAAGGAATGATCATGAAATATTTTCCGTAGTAATTCCTTTTGCAAGCAGGCTAGTATTTTTCCTCTTATTAGGTCTGCTGTCTCCTCTCTGACATCGCCAGTTTTATTCAGGCAGCTAAAATTAAGTTGATTAAAAAAACAAGAGTACAGTAGAAACCAACAGTGTTTATTGGTCAGATTTGCGGAAACTTTGAAGGAATAGACAATAGTTATGTATACAGAATCAACCTACATACAGAATCAAACTATAATACATTTTTATTGGAAATTAGAATGCTTTCTAATCCAGACATATTTCAAATGTCATGCTGACCAGTCCATAACATTTGTCCATATACTAGCAGACTATCAGATTTAAATTGCTAGTTGGGCTAAGGCCCTTGATACATCACCTACATTCTTGTTCAGCTAGACAGCATTAACATGTATGTAAATGCAGGTTTCTGTTTAACCTGCAACTGAAACACTCAGCTCACTGATACATTTAATACAGATGTTAGTGCAGCAATTTGGCCCAGTGTTTTCACCCAGAAGAACTCACTCTTGTTTACTTGGACATTACGCAGTGGTGAACACACATTTTTAAAAAATTTTACTAGTAATTTTACTTCCTAAAGACACCACAGACTTAGTTGCGTGTTTAGCGGTTTCTTTTAGAACTTCGACACAATAGTGCTACATGGCTATTTTTAGACACATCCAGTGCTTAATTTGAGGCGGATCCTGCCGGAACAGGATCCGGGACCTCCCAGAATTTGTGATTTTTGTTCCGGGACTTATTTTGGCCAGATCCGCTAATTCTCAGGAATGATTTCTCTAATTTTATCACTTTTTGGAGTCGATACCGTAAACATTCTGTAATAAAGGGATACGAGTTCTATCAAGTCACATATTCTTCCTCAATAATATGGTGCGTACTGATAAATTGCTGTCATGTACGGTAAATGCGCCGATTCTTCGCATTTATGCGCTGACTAGCTGAAACCAATGTTGCCATGTCTGTGAAGTGTGAACTTCCTGCAG
>JACXGM010003300.1:0-42438 GCA_016801145.1 Umbra pygmaea | reverse complement strand
TAGTTAGTTACCATGATCTTCACTTTAGAATACAGATCCCAATAATTAGTAATTCCTATAGAAGTATGTAGTAACACTTGAGTCATTACTAATTAGTTACCATGATCTTCACTTTAGAATACAGATCCAAATAATTAGTCATTCCTATAGAAGTATGTAGTAACACTTGAGTCATTACTAGTTAGTTACCATGATCTTCTCTTTAGAATACAGATCCCAATTATTAGTAATTACCATAGAAGTATGTAGTAACACTTGAGTCATTACTAGTTAGTTACCATGATCTTCACTTTAGAATACAGATCCCAATAATTAGTCATTCCTATAGAAGTATGTAGTAACACTTGAGTCATTACTAGTTAGTTACCATGATCTTCACTTTAGAATACAGATCCAAATAATTAGTAATTCCTTCAGAAATATGTAGTAACACTTAAGTCATTACTAGTTAGTTACCATGATTATTACAGTAGTTACTAATGAAAAGCCAATCCTAATGTGTAGAATCTTCTAATCAATCATGAGATATTCACACACACTTGTTGTATATGAGCTAGGAGACATAAAACATATTTTTTGAGAGGTAGGTTAAATAATAAAATAAATGTATGAGGGATCTGGTGGCTGATGACTCAATATGTTCCAGTAGTCACAATGACTAGTGATTCAATATGTTCCAGTAGTCACAATGACTCTAGCGATTCAATATGTTCCAGTAGTCACAATGACTCTAGTGATTCAATATGTTCCAGTAGTCACAATGACTCTAGTGATTCAATATGTTCCAATAGTCACAATGACTAGTGATTCAATGCCAGTCCAGAAGAATGACTCTAGTGATTCAATGCCAGTCCAGAAGAATGACTCTAGTGATTCAATGCCAGTCCAGAAGAATGACTCTAGTGATTCAATGCCAGTCCAGAAGAATGCTGGAGAATTGACCACAAGATAAGTAAGGTCTCGACAACTGCATTTAAAAATAAATGTCTTTAAAGTTATTAAGTTGATTTATAGTTCACTATAGGGCACAGCATAAGCTAATTATTGACAGCTTTCCCAAATCATAAGTCTGCTATGCTATTACATATTGGTAATGTAAACAACCTTGTGTATCGTTACAGTAGCAGTTACAATGTTAATGTAGTGCTAGTCATTTGACCTGCATTAGTTATTGATTAGTTTTGCATGAATTATGAAACTATAATGAAAATTTTTAGTAGTTCTATGGGAAGCATTAAAAAGATATTAGTTACTGATTAGTTAATAGTGAATTACCACTTTCATCTGTGCACTATTTCTTACTAATTCGTTAATCAGAGTTTATTGTTAGTTAATAGTAGTTACTACATTATTAATAATGTGTTACTCATGTGTTCCTGTGTAGTTATTCATTAACGAAGGATCCTTATTCTAAAGTGTTACCCTTTATTTTTCAAGGCCACTAGGCACTTTGTTTGATGATTGAATGGTAGTAGACACATTACAAGATGCTGTAAGTATTCTGGTATAATATTGGTTGGTTACAAATTACAATTACTGGTGTATGGCTTGTCCAAATATTGACAAATGTACTACATGTAAGTCGCTTTGGATGAAAGTGTCTGCCAAATGCCCTAAATGTAAATGTGAATATCAAATGTAAAAGAAAGTAGTTTTTTTTTGATAATACTATATTTAATTTAACCTAAAAACTTTGACAGCCACATCCCGCTTGAGCACCTCCCGTCAATACCGTTTCTATCCATCTAGCTGCTGCACTAGTTTAGCGTTCACAGTCCCGCTCCAAGTGACAGATGAGCCCCGAAGCAATGCTAGCATACAATTAAAATGCTGTTCTTTCTCATGCTCACGCACACGTTCGGGGTGTTTACAGTCAGAAAAAACACTAACAAATGTATTTTTCTTGGTAGGAAAAAGCATACAGGCAAAGCAAAAAATATTACCTGTAGATGGTGAATAGGCGAACCAGTTTATGGAAACTTTTTCCGTATTTGGCACTAGTTGACAGCACAGCTGATCATTAGTAAGGGAGCGCACCTTACCACCCAAATCCCCATCACGAGTTGAGGCTAGATATTTGCTCTTTCTATTATGAGAAGCAGCAGGTCCACGACCGACAAGAACAGCACATGCACCCTCTTCGATTGCCCCCCCCAACGTCAGGTCAGACACCGGATTAAACCGCTGCTGCTGCTACAGGTACAAGCTAGCACTGCAGGTTGTACTGTGCTGCTAACACTAGCCTCCTCGGGTCCCTGGTTAGCTTGCTAGTCATGATCTACCACACATTCCTCACCCCGATTCTCCTACTGGACCTGGCTACTTTTGAAGAATGTTTTGATAGATGGGACCTGTCTTAATAAAGACACCTCCCTCTCCTTTTCTCTTTTTCGTTTGCGTTTAGTACAACCGCTTCTCTCACTCACTTTCTTGATTTAAAACGACAGATCCCACACTCGATTCAGCGCGGGGTTATTTGAAGGCTGCACAGGGGCGGGTTGTTACGTCAGTGCTTTCCACACCTGCGCTTGACCAATTATATAATTATATTTAAATGAATACAAATATCAGCATGCATTTTCTCTGGTTATACATGGTATCATTATCTGAAATGTAAAAAAATGTTTTCCTTTGCTTGGGCCCCAAGTGCGCATGGGCCCCTGGGCCCGTGCCCATAATGCCCATTGGGTAATCCGGGCATGCTGGGCAAGATCTTTTATTGGAACTGAACGCAAAGATATGCTGTGCAACCGCATCATATAAGTAAGCATTAACACACGACAGACTGTGCGTTGCCAGGGAATAACCGCACACCTCAGCAGTGTAGAAAGCCACGAGACTGAAAGCCGAGTGGCTTTCACTGCGGAGGTGTGCGGTAATTCCCTGGCAACGCACAGTCTGTCGTGTGTTAATGGGCTTATAAAATGGTTGCAAAACATTTTATTTGTAAAAATAAATAATTAAATTAGTATTTTTAGCGAAAGAAAACGGTCACGAGGCGTGCGGTTATCGTGAAACATTAACGTACCCCCCACCACTCCTTTTACTGTTGCCATGTTACTACGCCACAAATCAAGTATAGTTCCTATAAAACTGATCATTTAGATCATTTATAATAAGGTCTAAAGACTTATGTACAGTTTAATTTAATTTAAATGGCATTCGTTAGCCAGTTTGCTTTAGTGATGCATTTTTTATGCTATTCAAATGTTTAGGTGATACAGACCTTACCGTCAACATCAATCAGCCTGCTATAGCTACTGTACTGACGACACTATAGTTAACGCAGTCAAGCCAACATCTGTGCAGTTTTGCATTGCAAGCGCATTTCTTTGAATTTTGTTTCTGGACATTTATAAACATCCATCAAAAGCCACATTGTGCAATCTTGTCTGGAAACGAAACATTATGAAAACGGACTTCCGTGTATTATGCAGGTGCTGTCATTAACAGGCTATAATTAATAAAACTATTAATTAGTATTCGTTCCCGGTTAGTATTCTAAAGTATTTTACTAACTGCCGTACTGCAGTTATGTTGTAGTCTTAAGTATTTGACCAACTGGTAGCCTATATTTTATGAGGTGTCAAGGATTATTAACTGTCTGTGCGTAAAAGTGTTAAACTCTGCGGCTTGAAGTAGATGGTAGTTTCCAAAATATCAACGTATTTATAAACGGTCAAATCTAAAAATTTGATCCTTTCTAGATGTCTCTCTGCTGTCAATTTTAAATTTGGATCTTATGAGTTAAGAGAGAAAAACTGCGAGGGTAATATCTGTTCCATTCCATAGGATATCATCTTTTCCAGAAAACAACCTGATGGTGATATTGATTTTTTTAACATCATAAATATATCTTCCAGTGCCCCCTGAATAGATTGGCATAGTTTGGGCAAAATCAGCACCAATCGCTGTAATCGTGAAAAAGCCTAAATGAATTAATTAATCATGTGAATAGCTATAGGTAAATGTGAAAACTAATTTGTACTAGTTAATAAAATGTTTGCTTATGTTTTTGTTTGCATATGTGGTTTAAACACCTTTCTGTACATTACCTTGGAAAAATTAACTCATTGCGACATCCACTATAAGGTTTGCACAGAACGTCAGTGTTTATCCCTAAATCTTTTAGCCTATAAACTGTTCACTTGACACAGTCGTCCGCTGTCAAATTGCGAGATTCATTTCAGTCGCTTTGTACTTGAACATAATAGTGTTCGTCATCAGAAAAATGCAGCTAATTGAATTCGCACTATTTTTACAAATAATGTAATAGCACACATAAAATGTGTTATTAATATTAGGATGATTTCAACGACAGAGGGATAGAGATCATTTAATTTGCTAACAACATGTAGGAAAACAATTGTAAGCTATATGCCTCAACAATTTACAGAAAATATATATAAAACATAGGCAGAACAATAAATTCAGTCAACTTGTAAGTCTTATTCAAATAACTGTTTTCATAGAGTAGTAGCCTATCTTAATTTCGCCGGTAGAATGGGTAGTCTATCGTAATTCCTCGTTTTTATAAAAATGATGTCAACTGAAGGCTATTTCTTGATATTTTAAAATATAAAGAAAGGCGTCTAGGGTTAGATGGATAAAAAACCCAACCCGTGATATGGGGAAAACTCAGTGTGTGTAATGTGAGTGGTAGGTCAGACAGGCTAACGAGCCAGCCACCGGTGTATTGACCGGTATTGACATGACAGCCACTAGCTAGCTATCGCTTCATCACGAAAACACACTTTATTACAAAAAAGATTAGATTACTTAAAACCTGTGGCTGGTTAGCATGTCTACATCAGTGACACTCTTTTTGTGGTAAGTTAATGTTAAAATTGTTGTAATTTTTTAGATGGCTTATCTGGAAGTTGGTTGTTGAGATGTTGAGATTTGAAGCGAGAGGAATTGTCCGCCATGTTTTTTATTTTGTTCAGCTCCTCAGGGGGGCGTAGTGATACTTTTGGATTACATACTAAGCACTTCAGTGAAAAGGCAACATTCTACAGTGTTGATATCAGGGAATTGTTATAGGCTTGGAATGCAATTTTAGCCAATGAAATTGCAGATATCACCGGACCCGTTTTATTAGTCTTTTTAACAGAGAAAGGAGGACGGACTTCGTTTTCAAATAATGAACAGCTTTGGTGAGTTTGATAGATTTTTATATATTTTTACTAGCAAGGCGTTACGGAGGGGCCGATACCGATACCAGTACTTGGTATCGGCCCGATACTGGGCATAAGTATTCTTGTACTTGTGAAAAAGGCCCGATACTCCAAGTTGATACTTTGTCCACATTTAAGAGCGTTATGCTGGCATTATACAAGCATTGCGCTTTACAGATTAGCTATAGTTGTAAATCTGATTCACGATAATGTTTCAATGGAAATGTTCAGCCCGATACAAATATTTCATATTGATGAAAACAACAGTCTACTTCGTCATTCAGAGACCATGCTTATAAAACTGTAAAACTGTCTTTATTGCTATTTAAAAAAAAAAAAAGTGATTTAAATGCGCCTAAAATGCATAATCATTCCAAAGACGGAGCCACCGTTAGCTATTGAAAAAACATATTTTCCTCAGCAGTTGTCCAGTAGAGTTCAAATGTCGAAATGCAATATGTTACTCTCATTGTTATTTTCATGTAGTCTAAAATATGTAAAATTATAGGTAAAAAATATTAGAATCCTCAAGGAAATGCGCACATTTAAGTACAGGAACGAACGAAGGATGCAAGTTATTAGGCTATTCGGTGCATACTATAACTGTAGAAAACGGCATGAGGAACACCTCGGACCTAGCCCCTGAAAGCCACCTTTAGGTAGGAAAGACAAATGTTGGTCGTTTGCAAAACTTCTGGGTGAACAAAATAGTGGTATTTCTGAGTTCTGACATTCTAACGTTAAGAAATATAACTTAAAGGAAATAAGATGTAGACTATTTATATTAATAATATATACAAAAGCCCTAGAATGTCATTGTGAGGTTATTATAGATATTGAATATAGATATTGAAGGCTTAGGTGTAAAATACACGGCCAGCCACTGGTGTTCTGTCTATTCAAAGGTACTCCTCACTTGGTGTGAGTGACGAGCTTAAAAGGATAGGTCAGGATTTATTGGATTTACATTTCCAGAATCAGATAATTATTATATTTTATTTTTTTATTTGAATTCTTACTAAATTCTCTTCCCTCTAAATTTTAAATGGATTTGTGAAACCGGGTGGAAGTTGCGTATCTTTCCAGAGAGCAAACACATTTGACTAATTATAATAAAAATGCCAGAGTCCATGACTGGGCTGTTTGTTTACATTTGGTCTCACATTTGGTTACACAGAGAAAGATTGGAGATGAATTATTGTCATTTAAAAAAAATTGGCTAATGGTGGTATTAGTAAACAGCAACAGTAAAATGTACCTTGTCTTCCAGAATTTAAAAGGCGTCTGTACCTATTATATAGCCGGAGAAATTCACTCTCCAAGTCAGCCAGTATTTATAGATTTTATTAGCAAAACTTCCATACTGATTGTGGATTACAGAAAGCAAAGAAAGAGAGCACGCCCTTATCGTCATCAATCGGGTCAAGGAACTTTAAGTTCCTTATCGTCATCAATCGGGTCAAGGTGGAGAGGGCAGAGAACTTTAAGTTCCTTATCGTCATCAACCGGGTCAAGGTGGAGAGGGCAGAGAACTTTAAGTTCCTTATCGTCATCAATCGGGTCAAGGTGGAGAGGGCAGAGAACTTTAAGTTCCTTATCGTTATCAATCGGGTCAAGGTGGAGAGGGCAGAGAACTTTAAGTTTCTTATCGTCATCAATCGGGTCAAGGTGGAGAGGGCAGAGAACTTTAAGTTCCTTTGGGTCAAAATGCATCGACTATTTAGGAAGTGTAAAATATAATTTGGAACGCGGTGTATCTGACGGTGCTCCCCCCTGGACCGAACAGAGGTTTGTTGAGGAAAGGCTCACCTCAGCCCCATTCCATGTTATGTGTCTGGATTTCAGTTGTTCCCAAAATCTCATTGAATTATTTCACCTATCTTTCACAGTCAAACATTCACGGCTGTCATCACTTTACCCATTTTTACTGGTATTTAGTGTTTGCTGTCGCTCATTGATTTATTGTTGCTGTGTGGCTGTGTATGTTATTATAGTTCATGTTTTGACTCCACAAAGTCCATTTATCATTATCATCAGTGTTTTTGCACGTTGCACATTGTGACACAATAGGTAGAAATAAAGTTGTCTCACTGTAAACTTAAATGGAGTCTGTACATGTTACACAGCCTAATAAATACTGTCTCAAACTTGGCATGTTTATAAAGACAACAGCCCTGAGTTACAGTAGTAGCCAATGCTACCTGGCAAAACTTTGAAAAGAGATTTCTCAGAAGTAATATTATACATGGAGTATTTAATGGAAATATACTTGCATGTTGACATCGGCCATGTCATTCATCATTCACACCCTATATTATGTATTAGGTATTATGTAATTGCGTAAGGAAAGTAGTGACACGCAGGCAGAGATTGTCAACTGGAACTTTGCATTGAGTAATACAACAGCTCACAAATAGTGTAAATGCAGTAGGATTTCACTTAAGTCCAGAATCAAACTGTAGCCAAAATTAATTAGCTGAAAACAAGAAAATGCATCTCATAGTAATGAGGTGCACCTCACATGGGACAACAACAGACACAGACCAAGGGAAAAGGGGAACATTTAAAGACAGGGCTGGGGGTCCTCGTGGCATAGTGGGCTAAGTCGCTGCATTGCAGGACAGTCATGATAGTCAGTGGTTCGAATCGGACTATGGGTTCTCTGACTTTCCTCACACCTTTGGCACGAGGCAGCGCATATTGACATAGTGCTGCCCGGAATTTGGGTTAGATAAATCAGATTTTGTCCTGCCACTTAGCTCTCCAGCGATTGACCACCTGTAATTTAATGAATCGCAGAAGTATATTTGGTGAACGTAATCATCCCATCTATGATCTGACTAAAGGCTTCCGTAGGATGAGCAGTGCGAAAAGATTTGGTGGCTGGGCGATGTGGTTGGATGAGGGGCAGTGGCTCATTAAGCCGGAGACATCGAGTGCCGAAGCCTGGAAACTAGAGTAAAGGGAGATGTTACAGAACAACCCCGACCTTGAGGATGACCCAGTCCTAAATCACATTAAATACGTTCTGATGGAACGATTTTGTAAAACCAAAATATGTCAAATATGAACGTATGAGAGGGTCAACGTTAAATATGAACATATGAAGATCATGACGTAGCATGTAAATAGCATAGTTTTTGCTAGGGCAGAGGTCGGGGATGGTGGATGGGCATATAAATCCGCGACTTGCATGCCAGTGTTCGCGAGTTCATATCCAGACTGGCACTTTGTGTGTGTTTTGTTCTACATTGCTTGCCTCATGCAGACAGGCGATTGTCGGTTTTTGTAATGTTAACCCTAACCTTAATTCTAACCTTAACCGTTCGTATCCTCATGCCTAACCTCAACCGTTAGTATCCTCCTACCTAACCTTAACTGTGAATGTTGCAATATAATTTTGAACGCTATGGAATGTATGGAATGTTCTTGCATGAATCCACTAAACGAAATGTATCGGAGCAACATAATTGAAGTACAAATATAGCCTAATAACAAAACGTGCAGTTCAAACGTAAAAACAAAACTAAATATGTTGGCATAAAACGTAATTTAGGTTTTCAAAATAGTTTCCTGAGAACGTAATTTTGGAGAAATTCAGAGGTTTACGGTTGGGACGACCACAGGCCCGCTGCCTGGGCGGTTAGGACAATGGCGGTGAAAGTCATGCAGCAGTGAGGGGTTGAGGATTTCCCAAACCACCACACAGCACCGCTCCTCTGGCCATACCGCTCCCACTCCACGAGATACTGGAGGCCCATATATATTTACCATATTATTTGCTTTTTGCTGCTGTGAATTCCATACATTTATACCAGTGTCATTTGTTTTGTATTTGGGTATATTTCTGTATTGTTGTATTATTATTACTTCGACTTTATTACTTCGACCATTATTCTACTAAAATGGTTTGCATCGCTAAGGAGGATTTTCTTAACCAAGCAATTTGGTGTAATAGGACACGTTGTGATAGGCCCGTTATGAATAAAATGACTGCTTAGAGCCACGAATATGGTCTCCACAAGTTCATTTGTCTAGAGAGAGAGTAATATATTATCAAACCATCTCTTTTAGAGCATACTGTTTTCACCTTCAGATTTTGTAGCCTGGAGGCATGGAGGTCCGTCACACATTTGAACACTTTATTCTAGCTTCACTGCAAGGAAACCCTAAAACCCAGAATGTAACAGGCAGGGAAATACAGGCTTAGTATGTTGGCAGAACGAACAATACCTCAATGAATGGAGGAATCTGGGAGGTTTATATACTGGATAGAAAGCACAGGTGTTTAGTATTCAGGATATTGAGACCGGGCTATGGGGATGCGTTCAAGACTGTTGGGGTGTTGAGAGGTGCGTTCAGGGAGGTGGTGGATCCGGACAATGTTACAATTTTCCAGACTTCAAGAATGAAGAGAAGCTGGCAAAGAATTGCCAACTGCGTAAATGTGTCAGTTATTTTTTCGGGGAGTAAATAGTAAATTATATGTACTGCCTCTACAGTGAAAGGGGATACATTGTTGTGGCTGCTCCGCATCATACACAGCATACATGAAACTACAGTACCTGTAGCAAACAAACACAACACTATGCACACCGTTTGTGGAACTGTATAAGTGCACAACTTCGATGTGTCTCACTGGAAACATACGGCTCAAGAAGCTGACAAAGATACGTCAGTCCCTCCGCTGAGAAGCTATACCTTTCATAAAGATACTCATCAGAGAAAGCTAACAGGTTTTGTCAGTCTCTGAAAATTCTTGATTTCTTAGGGACCCTCTCAATATCTGCATGCATCGAACTCCGGAATCTTCTAAGAATGATGACGCTATTTTCCATAGAGACTTGATTGCCTTTATTGGTTGATTTTTTATATCGACTGTAACCTGCTCTGGAGCACGTTAGGTGTGCTCCAAGTTACCATAGCGATGTAAACCGGTTACCTTGCTTAACCCAAATCCTGCTTCGTAATATACTGCAGGCCTTTTGTCTGGACTCAAACACATGCTACAGCAGCACAGGTGCACCAAAGGCAGCAGCTTAAGGGGACTGTACTGTAAACGTCATCATTTTTGACAGGTTGCCGAATTTGAACGTGAGAAATCAAGTGTTCGTTTGAATACTTCCAAAACATGTTGCATGCCTCCTCCACACAGGCTAAAAAAACTGGAAGAGTGTTGCAATCTTACTCTGGACAGTAGAGGGCAATTTACTGGTTGTTTACATTATTATTCTCTGCATGAACTGGCTTGATCTTAAAGATGCACTTTGTAGAATTTTGCAGAGGGAAAAGAGAATTATAATGTCTTTCAGTGACCAGCTTACAAAATCTGTAGAAAATGTATTTCATGAAATTTTACGTTTCAGAAAAAGCAGTTAAGATGTGACAATTAAGTCCTACCCTATGCAGTGATAATATAGCCATTTCTACAGGAATTGCAATGAGGCTTTTACGAGTTGTTCCATTTCACAGTTTATAATTTATGTATTTTAGGCTGTACTGCATAGGGTAGAGAATCATTATCCCATGTACACCCCTTTGGTAGATTTTTTAAATATGCTGTAAAAATTGTATTTCTTGATATGTAATGTAGGCACTTGAAAAAGAATGTACCGTAGTTCCGTTGTGATGGTTCAAATTATAAAAATAGCACCTTTTAATAAGCCAATGTTTGACCAAATTATACACTTGTGTCAATAACATTACAAACACATATCACTGGAAAAGATACACATGCTGAGTAGGAGTTTAAACTTGACCATGCCCCAAAGTAGAATCCGTGAGGTACTTCTTGTTGTATTTCATTGTGTGTAATTCTATAAACCTTTGGGATATACTTGTTTGGACCTATTGAACATACTTTCATGTCTTCTTAATCAATGTATGATATCATACTAAAAAGTGACAAAATGTTAGCATGACCTGGTGATCTGTCACATGGAATGTATGTCATGATTTTCAGCCGGAAACCAACTAGCCAGCTCACGATGATGAAATAGCTACAAGTTATTGTGTGCTGTTTGTACAATAATAGCTAAATGATGATACATCTAATAAGTTTAATAAACCCAAAGGCCTAAAAAATGCAATCTAATTCGTTTCAGGCTATACAGCATGCTGTGATGATAAATGTACGTATTCAAAGCACTTTGTAGCGAGCTAGCTGCTGATAGCTAACTTCAGAATATGCAAATTCACACAATCAAATGTTACTCAACACTATGCTAGTTAACTCTAAATAACTATTGCTAATGTTCTTAAATGTTAGTGCTAGATAACTTGAAAATCCATTGCTCTTAGGGCACCACAACTTGGCCAATTACTTTTGTTTTCTCATTTTAAAATGTTATACTTTCTGCCAATGTCACAAACAGCACAAAGCCAAAGCCTGCACAAAGTAATATAAAAAATTAAACTAGTGCTTTTTTCAGAGAATAATACCTTCAAAATCTTAGTGACATTGGTCCCAGTGTAAGTCTGATGGCAGTAAGTAGAGACATTTGGTTATGATGTTATGGTGTTGCCCATAATGGTGATTACAGGGGGTTGAGTGTCATTAAGCTATCATTAAAATGCCATCATCATTAAATGAGGATTCTCAAATCCCTAGGTCTGGTGATATTGGATCACATGTGCATCAAAACACTATAAAAGTCAATTAAAAAACAATGTAATTTAACAGTCCCAAAAGAGCCAGACCCAGCTACACCACTGAGGTGTTTTAAGTACCTAGTTTAATTTGAACGTATGTGGTAGAAATATAGCCTATGTCTTTACATACCAGACAGAAACAGGGTTTTGTGACAACCTGAACCAAAATATAAAAGCTTCAACATCTATAACTATTTTGAACATACCATTATATATTTTTGCTTTAAGCTGCCTGTGACGTCTGGGTTGTCTTTGTGTTTTGTATCTCTCATTCTTGTGTTTTAGTCTGGTTTTTGTTTTCTTAGGTTTGTTGTTTTCTTGATTTGGGTTGTAGTGCTTTGTAACCATATTTTCACTATTGGTGTTGAACATAGCCTTCTCTTGTTTTAGTGGTAATGTGGTTCACCTGTGTTTTCTGTTCACATTTTCTCCATTATGCCTCTTTAGTTCAGTTCTGTTTTTTTGGCCCTTTTTGAGGTATCCTTTGTATTGACTATTCTGGTATTAGACTGCTGCTTATTCCCTCCTGATTTTGCCTATCAGCCTTGTGATTTTGTACCTTGACTTCACTTTTTGGATTCTCTGGTTTTAACCTTTTGCCTGCCTTCTGACTGTGTTTTGCTGTGCTCTTTCTGGAATAAATACTACTCTGGAACCTACAACCTCCCTCTCCGACTCAATCATTACACTGCCAAATCTGTTATTTATAACAGTCCATCTGCTGTTCCTTTTGAGCTTGTTTTGTGATTAAGATAAATAATTTGGTATATACCTAATAATTACTTAACATTATGAAATATGTGAGGAAAGGATTTCATCAACAGCAGAGAATTAATTTATCGTATATGAACGCCTGGCCAAAATGTTGGTTTAAGGGCCTCATGAATTTGGGAATCCACTGATATTTTTTAGGAATTACTTTTTTGCTTACTTACAGAAATATATTTGCAGCAGTTTGAAAACAGATTCCGTAGATCAATATATAGGTTTATTATACAACTCCAATTCCAAGTTTGGGACAGTATGGAAGATGCAAAAAAACAAAAAAATGTATTACATTGCTTGTGTTCCACTGAACCTTTCGTTACTTTACGCCTATAAACGTCTAAGATTAGGTTTGCACACTTTGTGATGTAGAGAACTTGATCTGAAATCCTCTGCTGGGGACACGTAGTAATTTTATGTTTCTGATGTATCCCATAGCTAGCACACAACTGGTACCGTATAAGTAATTGACATTAAAGGATCATTGTGTAGAATTTTGTGCCTGTGAGAACGGCTCTACTTTCGTTTTAGTGACCTGCTTAAAAGCTTAAAAATTCAAATAATTATTCAGATGGGACTATGATTCCAATTTTATTAGGATGCAGAATTTATATTGAATTATATTGTATACATACAGTCATGAGCCCATTGATAAGCAACAATGAAGCTAAGACAAAGAGTGTTCTTTACACTCACCCAATCACATCCCTTTCCTTAAAGCATGTGCCTTGCCATCCAATTCTAATCACAATAGCTACTTTAGCATGGAAGCTTTAAGTCACTACATGTGTGGGATGTTGCACATTTGCTAACTAGACAACCATTATTTAATTCAAAAGCACCCTATCTGCACGATGAACGATGAAGGTGTAATGAATAGCAATTTGACACACATACACAAAAACACACACAGACCCATGCTCCTGGTCAAATATCATCTGAGTCCCAGTATGAAAGGTTCATACATATCTCAATGATTTGATCGCTATGTGGTGGACAGGATAATACCGTAGCCAAGCCAGGATTTCCACTGGGAGAAGTGGTTATCAGGAAAGTCAGATTGGAGAGAACATCTCGTAATAGGTGCTATTTTTCTCACACGAGTCCCAGGGAAAACTTTGTAGGGCTGCCACAGCCATCGACACGGTAGCTGTTCTACCTGCTCCCTGTGATTATCCTTATTGGCCATCCCGCAGTACCTTTCTGAAACCTTTCTCCCTGCCCGGAGGTGACCCATCAAATCACGATCTCTGACACACTACCCAGCAAATTCTCCCACTCTAGTGAAAGTCAGTAGGAGTGATGAGATCACACACAGCCACTGGAAGGCTAACACTCCCGACTCTGGCATTCCAGTGTACTTGCATTGTTGCAATTCTAAGCCTCACTTTGGCACAGCAAGCACAACTCTCAGCAAGTAGCTAGCATATTTATACATACAGTATGCACACCATCACTAGTTGTTCCCTAATCATAGATCAGTATATTTCAGCCCCCCCCAGACATTTTGTAAAATGTGTTTGAGATTTCACTCAACCCTCTGCGCCTATTTTCCATCTTGGATTTAATCAGGGATTGCATGATGAAGACAGGAGGCTCTCTCTTTCTCTATGAGTGTACACTCAGCAAACCTTGTGATTACATTGAATGCTCTACTTTTAATGCTTTAATCACACCAGGAGCTCAAATGTATTTTCCCAGTCTTTTTTTTAAGCAGAGCCTCCTACAGGCCCAGCCTTAATCACAGTCCATGGCCATTAAGCATGGATTCTTTCCAAATGTGTTTTCAGGGACAAACTATGCTTGTTTGGCATGTGGCTAATGAGCCCGTGGGTGTCTTGCACATTGCCTGTCCACTCTAGAGACTCACAGGTACTGATCCAAGGCTAAATTCCTTTCCCTGTCCTCTCCTAAATGTTCACTCGTGTCCTCTTGTTTTGATGATGAACTCAAATTGTGCCTTTTTCCAGGGCCGTAAAACACAGCTAATACATCTTGAAATGTGTGGTAAAAGTTGATGCACTACATGTGTGTACATTTCCATTTGTCTGGGGGGGAGAATTTTACATGGATTTATGTAATACACTCCTCAAAATAATTAAGGAAACACTCGAAACACACATCAGGTCTTGATGACTGAAACATATTAAAGATCTAAATATTTACTGTACATTGTGTAATTTGTTGAGAACAAAATGACGTAACAACGGTCAATGGAAACCAAAATCACCAACCGATTGGTGGCTGGATTCAAACTCACACTGAAAATGAAAGTAAACAATTGAAATAACAGGCTGTTCAAACTTGCATGAATTTCAGCATGGCAACTAAATTAAAAAAAAAAATTTATTTCACCAGGTTAATCGATTGAGAACAAGTTCTCATTTGCAATTGTGACCTGGCCAAGATAAGCCGGAAGGTGCAAGGCAACATGAAGTTACACTCGGTGTACAAACATTCAAGTATACAGTTACACATATTAATGGTTTTCGGTTTGATTAAAAATACTGTACATTCAGTGCAAACATGTTCTAAAATAGAGAGGTAGATTTTTGGAATGTAAAGTGGCAGTACAAGAGAAATAACACTAGGATAGGTAACCCGATGAACATGGCTGAAAATGGTAATGTGCAAATTATACAGACAGCTGTGCGGTTGAATATGTGCAAGATGTTTTAGGGCTTTGTTGAGTGCGCTAAGGCATAAACAGGAAAAGAAAGGGGGTAGAGTCAACATGTGCAGTGGTCAGTCAGTAGCTTTGAAAGTAATGCCTTAAAAGTAGTGATGTTTTTTATATTGTTCCAATCATTAGCAGCACATAATTGGAATGAGAGGTGGCCAAATTATGCTATGGATATTAATGAACTTAGGTAAGGTGGTGTTTTGCCTAGTAAGGACTTGTAGATGAGGTGGTACCAGTGGTTCAGGCGCCGGGTGTGTAACAAGGGCCATCCAACTAATGAGTAGAGGTTGCAGTGGGAGGAGATATGGGGCATTGGTAACAAAACGGATGGCACTGTGGTATACTACATCTAATTTCTTGAGAAGAGAGTTTGAAGCAGTTCTGTAGACAACATCACCGAAGTCAATCATTGGGAGCATGGTCAGTTTCACTCATGATGTGACTCAGTAGTGTGTATGGCCCCCACGTTCCTGTATGTACTCCCGACAACATCTGGGCATGCTCCTGATGAGACAGCGGATGGTGTCCTGGGGGATCTCCTTCCAGACCTGGTTCAGGACATCAGTGAGCTTCTGGACAGTCTGTGGTGCTACTTCCCAAAGAAAAAAAGAATAACATCCCAAAAGTTCTCAATTGGATTCAGGTCTAGGGAATGTGAGGGCCAGTCTAACAGAAGTGCGTTCCTCATCCAGCCTTTGTACCAGTGTAAGGTCTGAAGATGGGTCTGAGGATTTCATCCCAGTACCTAACAGTTTTCCTTACTCAAACGTGTTCTGAGGGCAGAAAGTTTATGATTGGTTCAGGCGAATACCCAATCAAAACGTAGAGGAGGCAGGGGTTCAGGAACAATTCAGTCTTATGTTTGTGCTTGTGGACTGTCCTCTTCAATTCAGACCACAGTAGACTTAACTTAAATCCTAACAGTAACCTAATTACTATCCATAACATTTGCAGCTATTATGCAGTTAGTTATATTTGGTGAGCTAATTTTATTAAAAAGTGAAACATTTCTTCATCGAGCTGCATGATGCTCGGCTGTGAGCACAGGTCCCACTCGAGGAATTCTGGCCCTAATGCCACCCTCATGGAGACTGTTTGGTCTGACAATAGCCCGCTGGAGGTCATTTTGTAGGGCTCTGGCAGTGCTCCTCCTGTTCCTCCTCACACAAACGAGCAGATACCAGTTCTGCTGCTGAGTCTCCTCATGTAACGGCCCATCTTCTGGTATCTCCTCCATGCTCTTGAGGCTGTACTGGGAGACGCAGCAAACCGTGTGATAACACGTATGGATGTGCCTTTCTGGAGGAGCCAATAACTGCAAAACTAGTCCCTTTTTGTGTGTTGTCCTGCGGTTGCCTCTCCCGTGCACCTGTTCTCACTTTCATTTGCACCAAAACAGGTGATTCACAATCGCTTATGCTTCCTAACTGGTACGATTGATATCCCTAACGTTTAATTGACTTGGTATTGTAATGTGATTATTGTGTGTTCCCTTAATTTTTCTAGGCAGTGTATGTTTTTATTGATTTTGTCAATATCCATTGCTTGCTAGTTAGAAAAGTACATTTTGCTAAGCAAATATTGTATATATTTTGTATTACTTATGTTGATGTTTTCATTTCCATAATCAACCACGTAAACCTTTTGTTTGCTCGTCATCAGTCACTGTAACTACATTTGTAAATGTCAATGGAATCTTCAATCAATTTTCAATTTCCTCATTTTTTAAGATTTCTTTTAGCTATGCATTCATGACTTAGGTTGAGGCACATTTTGATGCAAACAGCAAATATATTTGAATTACATTCCTTATAATAAACTCATACTTTCCTTTCAGTTATTCCTGTTATTATCAAAGAAGAAAAATGCCCCGCTGGTATAGATCCCTTTGATTGTTCATATCCAGCTTTCCAAAACAAGCTAAAGTATGATCTAAATTATTGTTTCCTTGTATGGGTTGCACTATATATAATCACATTTGTTTAATAATATTGATTTCTTATAATAAGTGCATTGGGCACCTACAGTATGTGCATCAAAGACTAGAGTTGGCAAATGGCATGAACTGTTCTTTTCCAGTAAACAACACAGGGTTTTCATATTAATATGTTTTTTTGCAGACTCAGTTATTAAACTATAATTGGAAAAAGGAATGTGTAACTTTACATTCACTTCCTTAATAGTTCATAATAGCAGACAGTCTTGCTTAACATATTGTAGTCCCCGAGTGTCAATAAGCTAATTTACTGTGTTTTGTATCTTCTCATAGCAAAGGAAAGCAGGCTACAGATAGGATTTACCTAGAGGGGCCTTGACTTACCGATTTAACTATATGCACATATGAAGCCAAGTCCAACCCAACATTTATAGTACAAGTTTCAATGTTAGGAGAATGACTTTGCAACAAAGTATACGAAGGCATGATTAACAGATTCCGTTCTCAGCAGGAAAAACAAGAGGCTGCATGCATATACAATAAGTAATCAAAATCAATTATACATAGAAAGGTGGCTTGAACTAATTTCATTGCTGCTTCAAACAAGAAGCAAGCCTTATTACAAGTGTTATTATTATGTTAATGGATTGACTCATCATTTGTATACATATTTATAAATATATTGATGTACTGCATGTCATGAATAAGAAAGAAGTGAAGTTTTTTATACATAAGTGCATTCCACCCCCCAATTATGGGACACTTCTAGCGGTCTAAGAATTAAACCTCCTCATGTTCAAAACTGACATGCACTGAAAAACAACAGTTAGTGTTGCTATCAAGTATACAGTGCACCGGAAATTATTTACAGCGCTTCACTTTTTTCACATTTTGTTATGTGACACCCTTATTCCGAAATGGATTTAATTAATTATTTCCCTCAAAATTCTACGACCAATACCCCATAGTGAGAAGGAAGTGTGTTTGAAATCTTAGCAAATTTACAGAATGCACCTGAGGTCAATTTTGAGTGTCATGGCAAAGGCTGTGACTACTTATGTACATGTGCTTTTTTAAATAAATTTGCTTCTTTTTCAAACACACCAATCCTCAATCCCATCCCCCCAGAGCCGGTCCTGACCTCCCTGGGTCCTAAAGCATAATTTGCTAAGGAGCCCTCCTACCTAAACAATTTGCCATTACCACACAATCACACCTGACACCCCAGTGGTTGCACTACTATCCTCCCTCTAAAACTGTTTTTTATATAGAATCTTAAGATAGTGGTAGGACGATTTTTTATGTAGAAAGCTTCAAGTAGTTTGATGCTGGGCTTCCTGCTTTGACCAAGTCCCACCCACACAGACCCCTGATTTGGCAACATTATTAGTTAAACAACTATGCTGTTTCTGGTATACATCAGCCGCGGTTGGTGGATCTTAATTGGGGAGGACGGGCTCGTATTACGCTCGGGACCGGAGTGAATGAAATGGTATACATATATTAATATATGACAAATGGAGCTCGGTCTTCAAGCTCAGCCAGCTGTATTAGCCACCTCTTCTCCCAACGTTCCTGTTGAAATACATATAATGTTACCAAAATCAATTGGAAGGACAAACAAAGCCAGCTGGACCAATAGGGCTAAACTGCATTGATTGTCAGCCCATTCATTTATTTTAGCCTTTACTTAATGTTCGACCACCAAATGTCACAGTAGCAAATGAGAAACAACACAGTGATATGTTTGACATTCTCTGTTGATGACCTATACCATAACTCATATTCAAAATAGACAAATGTGTTGCTGTGAGCATCCCTGCATATTAACTCAGTAATATTCTTTAATTTTAGTATGGATGGAATAAGGATACCAACTTTGTGTCTGGGTATTTGACTCCAGAGGCCTATATGGAGTAGATAGGGTACTTGGTATTGTCTAGATCTTTTTCATTGCTGTTTGGAAATGAATGGCTTATCATGGAGGTTGGTGACAGTATTGATCTACGCTGTAGTGGCCCTTTCTTTAGTGAACACCCTTGGAGAACTGGTTACTTTAGTTTGACCTGAACACCATTATTCACCTTCCTCCACATCTTGTTAATACTCTATCATGTCCAGCCACTGTCTCCAAACTGACTGTTTGTTGGTTTGCTATGGTTGATAATTCCTCGTTTTGCCATTTTCTTTAGCTTACTTTTCAGTTATTCCTTAAATAGGTAGAGTGCATATAGCACCGGTTTCCAGCAGTGTTTTTAAGACACATTTTAGAGTGTGCAAAGGTTTTACAGCATTTTATTCTTGACCTTTTCATGAACCGTAGGTAACTCCATAGATATTTTCACATCCTCTGTCAGAGACTGCATCTGTGTTTATTTCTGAGACTGTATTTAAAGAGACTGACAAGGGGGAAAAACTGAAAAGAAATATGTCTTAGATCAGCCTCCTGAAACACGTGTTTTGTGAAGAGGGTTCTTGAGGACCCTATTATATACAGTATTTGTAGTTTGTCCGCTTATAGCCATGGAGAGCCATCTGTTGACAATAATGAATGTAAGATGCCCCTGCCTCCATATCAAAGGTTCACAATACATGAAAGACGCTTTGACTGAAAAGGTGAGGTGGAACAGAATTGTGAAAATCAAAGGCAAACCATGGAATCATTTCCATAAAAGCAGCTTTGCATTATATAGATGTAAATTAATTACAGCACTTTTGAACCAGCTTATCTACAAATAATTGTGATTAATTAGACATGCAGTAGGATATCAAACCATCTTGAGGAACAAAGAAAATGTCAAACATTGTCAACAAGTGGTAAACAATTTGTGGTACTTAAATACCAAGTGTGCTATTGGTCATCATAGGTCTTAATAATTAGCAAAGCTTTGAACAACCCAACAACCAAAACAAGTTGTACATATACAGTATAATGTAAATGTTACAGTACAAAAGGTACCTGCATGTTCCATATACTGGATATATCACAGATTTATAAGTTGGCAGCTTCTTTTAATTGCTTCTGCATAACAACACAAATTCCCATGCACAATATATTGTGTTATTTGATATTAGATGGCGTGGGTGGTGTTCAGTTTAACTCCCAGTAAATACACCTGTTTCTGGAAGGCCCCGGAGATTTTTAGAGAGCATATGTAAACAAACATCATGAAGACCAAGGAGTTATTAAAACATGTCCCGGATAAAGTTCTGGAGAAGCACCCATCAGCATTGTGTTATAAAAAGATATTCCAAACATCTCCCTGAGCACCGTTAAATCCATGATTAAAAATTTGAAAGACTATTGCAAAAATATAACTCTGCTTAGAGAAGACCATCCACCAAAACAGAGTGACCAGGTAAGAAGGGAATTAGTCAACGCAACAACCAAGAGGCAGACGGTAACTCTGAAGGAGGTGGAGAGATGGGAGAAACTGCAGCTGAGTTGGGAGAAACAGTCCATGGGACAACTGTGGCAAGGAGAAAGCCTTTGCTGAAAACATCACATATCAAGTCAAATGGCATGTGGGAGACACAGCAAATTTGAGAAAAGTCTCTGGTCTGATGAGACTAAAATTTAATGTATTGGCCTTAGTGCAAAATGCTATGTGTGGTGTGAAACCAACACTGCTCATCACCCTGAGAACACCATCCCCATTGTTAAGCCTGGTGGAGCAGCATCATGTTGTGATGCTCTTCATTGATAGGGACTGGTAAACTGTTCAGGATGGAGGGCAAGATGGATGGAGCCAAATACAGGGCAATTCTGGAGGAAAACCTGTTTCAGTCTTCAAGACACCCAAGACGGGGTTGGAAGTTTACCTTCTATCAGGATAATGATGCTAGACATACAGTCAAAACTTCACTGGAGCAGTTTAAAACCAATAACATGAATATTTTAGAATGGCCCAGTCAAAGCCCAGATCTCAATCTGATTGAGAATTTGTAGAACGACTTGAAAATTGCTGTTCTTCAACAATCCACTTCCAACTTGACTGAAGAACGGTCTAAAACATAGTATCCAAAATGTGCAAAGTTGTCACAGACTTACTCTAAAAGACTAACAGCTGATATTGCTGCCAAAATTGGTTCTATCAAGTATTGACTCATAGTTGAATACATTTGTAATCAACAAATATGTTTTTTTATTAAACTACTGTGTCACAATATAACATATTTTGTACCTTCAAAGTGTTCAGTATGTTGTGCAAAACAAACGGTAAAAATCCCAATACAATTCTATTTCATTCCAGGTTGCCACTCTACTAAATGTCCAAGGGGGGTGAATACATACTCGCAAGGCACTATAGAGGCTGTCTTCTGGCATGACATACAACTTGCTTGTGGCATGGCTTATTTTAAATTTGTAAAGTTGTTGACTCCAAGATATCACCAAGTTCTGCAGTTCTCTAACTGTGATCCTTAGAGAATTATTACCTCTGAACCATCCTCATCGCTGTAAACAGGGGTGAAATACAATTCGGTCATCTTCCAGGCGTGGTTGTCGTGTGTTCACTGATTGAAATTGAAACTTCTTAATTTTTGCCCTAATAGTGAATAATGGGTATATTATTTATAATGGGTATTTTCTTGGGTGTGACTTTCCCCATGTTAATAGACTAAGGTAGTGTGGCATTTGTGTAATGTCATATTGATACCGCTAATAATTGAAACAATGTACTTGAGTTAGATTTGGGACATTTCTAGAGGTGACAAAAATCATGAAAAATACTTTTTGAGAAACATACTCAATTTAAAATACTCATAGTTATCTTTTAACAATTTTACTTTTGATATTCTATCATGCTAACCAAGCTAATAATTAACAATTACATCTACTCATACAGTTTTTATGCTCATCTTTACCAAGAGGTCATATTATTATTATTTAGTCCTATCATTCCTCCAAAATATACCTTCATTTAACTCAGATACCCTTGAAACATTCGTACATCACCCTCTACCTACATTTGAAATCCACTGATCTAGTGCATAGTAATATTGGGTACATTGCCTTTTTAGAAACACATGGAGGGGTTAACATACAGTAGCACCGTTGGTATTTACAGAAACCACACAACCAAATGTGGAACCGCAGCCACTGTCAACAACCACTTGGCATTGATTTCATAACTAATGAAATGGCAATACAGGTGTGCCTGATCAGTTGATTTACAAACAATTCAGCCATTTTACAGATGAGGGATGGGTCTGTGTAGGCTACAGAGCTCCTGGTGTATGTCCTAGAGAACAAATCACTGTATAATGTGCATGTGAAAATGTGAAGTATGGATGTGCATTGATATGTTATTCACCATACAAATGTACATGATGAATTTTTTTTGCGACCAACACGTTTATAAAATGAACACTACTGCCTAATCATAAAGCGTCATAGCAGTGCAATATATCATAATTTGGTATTGCAATAAAAAGATTCACACCACAGCTGGAAGAAATAAAGCTATACTACTTCATACCTGTAGGCCTTTTGCCACATCTGTGCATAAATCAGATCTGCAATGTTATGCCTGATCATCAATGTGTCCCTGGCTGCTTGCCTATACTATGTCATGTAAAAGATAGCATGTCACTGAGTTAGATCTGCTTGTCAGCCTGTCTTACAGTGGGAAGTTCCTGTAGATCTCATCCTATTTCATCAGTCTCCAGGTTGCCCAATACCAGTGCTATACATTTCTGCCCAGGGTTCTGATTTATACAAAGCAATAACAATATTGGTAATAACTGTATTTTCATTTGATTTGACAATATAAAATACATGAAAATGTACAGCCATATCATTTAATGAGTGTTGTTTAGCTCTTTACTGATCTCACCTCATAAGGTCAACATCTACCAAGATACCTGCCAAGGTTCTGCACTTATTTTTACACATGTTTTTTCTCTCTTATCATCTACATCTCTTTATGTCCATTGGCATGAATATTTTATACTATTCATTCTTTGAGGCACCTGTTAAAAATATGAAGGACTTTCACCCAAAATGTATGCCTAAAAAAGGAAAGGAAAACAAATGGTTTCCCTAACAGAAGAAAGATTAGCCCAACACGGATTCTCTCAGCGTTGCACGCGCTGCACGTCTAGACGTGCCAGATGAGGAAGAGAGATAATGTATATAATTTTCACCTGGACCATTAATCATTCCGATTGGTGATATTGTTTCTAGACCGCAGAGAGCCCCACAGCCCCCAATGAGATAATAAACGAGTGCTATTGGAGAGCTAAGACGCATGCTATTTTTCCTTCATTGCAAGCTGGCTTGGGGCATGCCATGGTAATAAACCTGTCTGAAATGTCCTCTTCCACATAAACACATGTAAATACTCATCCTATATACAGTCACCTCCAAATTCATTTCCACCCTCTATAATGAATACTGTGTAATATACAGAAAACAGGTAATTGTTCAAACATAAGCTTTAGTATGGATTATTGTATTTCATTAATCATTTAACGAAGTTAACCAATATTAGACATTTCTCAAATTATACTGTACTTTTATTTCCCTTGTGTTCAATACTTTTTGCACCTCTCCCTTGCACGTAAATCTGCACTGAGTTTATAAAATGTTTTATTTTCAATTTGAACACTAATCAATCCGCCACACAATCGTTAAGTCAGATTGTTATGGGAGTTGTTGTAGGGGTGTAAGCTCCCAACTTCATTCTACCCCCCCTTGTCAATGAGGGTTCCAGGAGACTGTCTCGCCATGTAACGGTGCCCCTTCCTGGAGTGAGTAAGGTTGATGACTCTGGGTCACTGTCCCGATCCAGGTTTTGTGTTCTGTATTATGTTTCGATTACCCAAACGTCACGACTTCAATCATCCTATATACTTCCTTAGTTTTCAGTCAATCTGGACACAACTGTTTGCCATAGAGTAATTTAGGCTCATAGATCAACCGTGTGTATGTTAGGTTGACTCTGGTTCATTATTTTGCTGTTTTATGTCAGGTCTGTGTGTTAGGTTTTATCTGTTTCATGTTTGATATTTCTATAGTGACTGTATACATGTTTTGCCCATCGAAGCGCCTTTACTTTAAGAACAGTGTTGTTTTATATTAATTTTGATATTTCTTTACCTTTGCATCAGTCTCAGTTTCTCCTCACAACCAACATCATGGATCGTTAAACTCCTCCCCTCCTCTGTCTCCCGCTATAATACCTGCCCCACTAGCATCTGCTTCCTAGTGTCATAATTAAACAAATATACTTAATCTGTAAAAATTAAAATCTGTGAAATCATTCACCTATTGGACTGCCAATTGACTGCCCTTACACCAAAACCACTGGTGCTCTGCATTGCGAAAAAGTAAAAAAAGAGTGGTTTGTTAAGAAGCATTGATACAGGGATTTGAATCAGTACTTTGGTCATATTACTTGTAAATTAAAATCTGACCACTTACACCATCGGTAGGATGGGCATTAAAGTGAAAATGCATGAGCAGAAATAAGTTAGTCCTAAACCCCTGGACCCTGCAGCGTGCTGCCCAATTGCACTGACCTCTGTCGGACCCCTGGCTAATCCAAGAGCAGGACTCAATCCCTGCTTCTCAGATGACACAGCTAACTCTGAGGCAGTTTTGTTGCACTTTTTGCGCATTTTAGGGGACCATAGTAGATCTTTGATGTCACAGGGCTTTTTGACTTCCAATATACATTGTGAATTTTATGAAGCAAGCTGATATTCTTACAAAAAACCTGGTTGCGTTTGCTAGACATTGTCTGCAAGTGGATCTTATTGAAAGTCAATAATACCTTTCTCTCATATGCTAGTAAGTTTTATGTGTAGTTGGATTTCCCAGTTTCCAAATCGGTAGTAACAATATTTGATTTAAAGCTGCAATATGTAAAATTTTATTCATTTGTGAGCCTGAATTTTGTGTAGATTTCTATAATGATTTATGTATGATTTTACTGAACACAAGTATAATACTACCCTGGAAATCCAGAGTTCTCGCGAGAGAACAATTTGAATTTGCTCAGCAAGTTACTCTGGCACCGAGTAATTCTGCTCATTAACTATGCCCTTGTATCCGAGCTGCACCAATCACATCGGTGTATCTGATATAGGCGTGCCAGAGGCTTGTTAAACAGATGACGACACGACAGCTCTGCGACCTCAAAGTCATTAGTAAACATTGTAAGATCGCTATGGATGAACACCAGTTGTTTAAAAACGACTTGGGCCACTACAATGAACAAGTTAGACTTGGCTTTTTGTCTAAAAGAGGAACAAAAGACCGGGTTCGAATCGTTCCTTTTTTATAAAAGGATGTTTTTGCTGTTTTGCGACCTGATACGGCAAGAGTTTTATCTACCAGTTAGCTCCGCCATAGGGTTAGTGAAAACCCCCTGGTGATTGGTCGTAGTGTTTTTTTTTTGGTGCCGCCCCTCGAGTTGAGTCATTTACATTACTCGAACCCAGACCCTTAATCGTTCAGGATTTGGGTCTGGATTTTTCCAGGCTAGTATAATACAGAGACAATATAACCAATTTCCGAAAAAACAAAAGATTATTTTGTCTATATTATGCATTTGTTTCTAGTTAGATATTGTGAAATGTTGATTTTGCATAAATTGATGTTTTCAATCCCTGGAACCAATATTGTAGTTCCTAACATTTACTACTACTAACATGTTGTAGTTTTTTGTTTTCGAAAAAGTTGTATAGTGCAGGTTTAAACGATATATTAATATTTTGTAGCAATTTAAATTGCATAGTGATTCCTTAAAATATGCACTGCTAGTTTTTTCACATAAATGAAATGGAATGAAATGTGTAGAATTTTAGAATGCAGGAAATGATGAACAGATGCTTGTGTATCTTAGTGACTAAGATGGAGATGAGGAAGGATGCAGATTTTCCATTCCACTGACCAATAGAAATTCTCCATTTACACAGGCTAAAACATAACCAATTTAAAAAGGAAATGGAAAAGTTTAAAAAAGAGTAGAAACATTTCCATTACATGATTATTGACATAATAATTATAATTACAGTACAGTATTAAGCTTAAAAATGACCATTTTATTTCTTGTTCCTTTTTCACTGGTGAAGACGTGATCTGTCTAAGAGCATCAAATATTTTGCTGCTCATGGAACTGTCAAGAACCTCCAGGGAAGTGGTGGCAAGAGGACAAATGCTCAGACATGTCTTCAAATCAAGGAGTCATGGTTTCAACTCAAACCAAATGCCCCACACATTTTACATTACATTTTAGTCATTTAGCAGACACACTTATCCAGAGCGATTTAGTGAGAACACAAACCCAAGAAAGGATTTATGCACTAAGGCCTAGAAGGACCACACCACTAAAATAAAACCATAAAAAGCTATGACTGATCCTTGTGAAACTTACCTAGAGAAACCACAATGGTTCTGGGAAAATGTTCTATGGACAGATGAAACCAAATTTGAGTTTTTTGTCATTGTAGACCAGTGATGGATGCAGACAAAATTAATCTTATAACGAAATGAACACGCTACGTTAAATATGGTGGAGGGTCTGTAATGTTGCGGGGCAGCTTCGCTGGCACTGGAGGCCTTAAAGGATTATTATTAGTACTGATCTCAATTTGATTGAAAATATTTGGAAATAGGGGTAAAAACTGCCATTGGGAAAAGGAATCCTGCAAACATTAAAAAGCTTGGAGAAATTTCTTTGAAGACTGTGAGGAACGTATAGCAAACAGGTGCAAAAAGCTTATATTTGGCTACTAGAAACAATTGGAGCCTGTAATATTTAAATATTAGTAAAGGGTACTTTTGATGCTGTCCAGGTGTCATGTCTGCCTCTCCTGGGGTGTCCAGTCTCCAGTGGTCGATGTTCCCTTTTTTTCCCCCATTGTAGTTGTGTTATTGAACTGTCTCCATATTGTGAGTAGTTAGTAGTTATGTTTATAAAGCTGGTTAGCTTGTTTAAAGTTGTATGTGTGTCCAGCAGAGTATCAAACTATTATTTACCTGCAGTTAGCAAGAGTACCTCTACAGAAGTTTCTTATACTGGATTATCAACCAGCGTCTGGCTCCTTCCTACAATGACATTGTGACAACAGGGCATATTTTCATGATTCTTCTGTGAAATCATTTGCACAGGTATATTTGAATACCTTTAGACATTCTATTAAAATGTTCTGATAATACAAAGTAGTAAATTTCAAAGGCATCTCTGTGTTGAATACATTTGGATATCCTATTAAAATAATCAGATAATACAAAGTAGGTACCTTTCCAATTATTTCTGAACATATTGTAAATGACATACAAAATGTTCAATGGTGCCAATAATGTTGACCCGCAATGTATTATGGATTATATTATTTTCTGATATTACAATGCAAAACGTCCACATACATCTCCTTTAATTATGTGTATTTATGAGTGAATGATAGCCACGTCTCACTGTGCTGAATAAATCAAAGGGACAGTGTTTGCCTACCCAGTTCTTCATAGAAATAGAAGTAGAGTTTTCATTATACAGACACATTGAATCTCATATTTGTATTCAAATTTGTCTTTACCATTCATCGGACGAAGGCCAGTGAAAAAAGTACCATGTACCATTGTTTCATGTAGCTCTGTTTCAAACATATGTGGCTCCTTTATTAGAATAGCAAGGATGCCATCATTAGACATTGCTACAATGACCACAGTTCCTTAATTAAAGATATACGGATATTCAGCTTTGTCAAACATTTTGATCAACTAAACGTTCATTGAGGGACTTTTTTCAATTCCACTCTCTTCTATAGAGCTCAGCTCTGGCCTCCATGCCACAAGTCAAATTATCACATTTAATGATGGATAATGAATCATGTTCTCAAGTACCCACAAGTCACTTTTTCTTAGCAAATTAGGAGATGTCACTGTTAAGAGCCCAAATAGAGTCAGATCACCATTTGCTAATATTCACATTTGGACGTGAAAATTGTAATTAGCGAGAATAATAGTTTCTCACTGCCGGTAACCTTGAACTCTATCCTGCTGTGTAAGACTTCCATTGAGAGACCAAGTCATTATCGAGCATTGTGACCTCCGCTGAGTCAAATCTTCTGAGATAATTTGGAGGGAGCCCTTTAATTCCATTCAGATAATTCAAATAATTATCCTTTGTTAAAGAGAAAAGAAGGTTTATCTGGAAAACACAATCAGCAGGAATAGTGTGGAGTTGAAGAGGCTAGTCTTCTGCATTGTTGTTTCAGTATGACTGCAAGCACTGCAGTCAAGCACTGTCCATGGAAAATTGAACCCTGCAAAAGAAATGTGTGCCTAAAGCAGGATTAGGCTCACAGTTCCCCTGTTTTAATGAGGCTGAATCAATGGAGCATTTCACCCATCTAAATCCCCACTGATTTGCAGAAACCATTACTTCCAACTTAAAACCCTCCAGCCTGTTAGCAGGAGCCTGCAAGCCTCAATCAGAGGCAGAGAGCTTTGATATTAGTGATGGGCATTCTAAGTCTATTCAGCGACTCTGCTTGTTTTGCTCTCTGTTCAACTAAAAGGGCTGTTCATGTGGCTCCTAGGTGGCTCTTCGTTCAGTAGCACTCACACATTTACCCAAATCATGGAGAATAAACGTCTAAAGTTCACTGACAATATGTGAATTAAAATATATTTTTAACAGACAGAATTACAACCGTATACCTCAGAAATATTCCCCAATTACTTTATTAAGGAACTTGTTTGAAATCATGAATTACGTTAATGTGATAGTTGAGGTGTAGCCCTGGAAGAGCTAATACCTACAGGGAGGGTGGCCTTGGGGAAACGGCACCCAGGAGGCGACACTGGAAAAGGGGCCAAGCCAGCCCGCATTAGATCAGGGGGTGGGGCAGCAGGCACAGGCACCGGAGGAGGGGCAGCCGGCACCTTTGCGGGGGCGGAGCAGCAGGCACCTGCTGAGAGGATGGATCCACTGGCTCTGGCTGTGTAGTTGGAGCAGCAGGTCCAGTCTGAAGAACAGGGGGCAGAGCCACAACCTCGGCAGTAGAAGGGGGCCCAGCTGGTTCTGGTTGAAGAGGCAGAGTAACGGCCTCAGCAGTTATCACAGAGGCCCTGGCAGCTCTGAAGCGGGGGGGGGGGGCATGTTCTCAGCAACTGCAGGTGACTCCAATGTAGGGGGCAGAGCCACAATCATTCTGAGCCACATTCACAGCAGCTGCAGGCAACTCTGAAGCAGGAAGCAGCTTGGTGTGGAACCTCTGCTGGCTGGGCTGGAGGCATGGCAGACTGGAGTAGCACCCCACTGGTTAGATAGGTGGCATTACAGGCTGGCGTAGCAACCCTGCTGGCTGGACAGGTGGTGTGGCAGGCTGGCATACCACCTCCACTGGCTGGGCAGGTTCAAATGCTGAGAACGGTGCAGAGACTGGAGGACTGATGCCCCAGGTAGGTGGTACAGAGCCTTCACAACTCCCGGTGCTTCCCCAAAAAAGTCCCTTGGGGGAAGCATTGTCATAGCGCCATCTCTGCTCCTCCAGCTCCTGCTATGTTGGAGCCCGAAGCTGGCCAGGGACTGAAAAGTCATATACTGAGAGCCCATAGAAGTCCCCCTTGGGGCTTTCCCAGTTGTTGCTCCCCTCCTAGTCTGTCTCCTCTTCCTCAGAGGAGTATAGCTCCAGGTCCTCCTGTGGGTAGAGTTTCTCTGTGCCAGCCCAGCTGTGAAGTTTCACGACGCCAACAGGTGGATGATCCCACCTCAGCTTGAGGAGCTGTTAATCCTCCTCTAGCTGCTCTGGAGGATGATCAACTAGAGCCCAGAGTAGGCTGGTGAATGCAGCATAGCTGTCTGCAGCACCTGGGCTAACTCCTGTGCCTGACCAGACAGGCGGAACACAGCCAGTTCCAACTTATCCCTCCGTGATGAGACCACGCCAGGAAATATATGTTGCGCACTGATCCAAAAACCGTCGACAACGGCTTGGGTACCCATCGTACCCCTCAGGGGGGAGGGTGTGCTCACTGGCCGTAATCGATCCCTTCGCTGTTGGCTTGACAGCCTTCTCCTGTGATGTCCGATTGGTGTGCATCATTCTGTGCTTCCTCTTCATTTTTGGTGCGTCATTCTTCGATAGTTTAGGAGGAATGAACAAATCGAAGCAAGACACAGAATATTTGTTCTTCCTGTTATTAAATGATATAGTAGATCGAACTGGAAGATGCCAAAACTGGCAACAGTGAGTCCAACAGTAACACCCAAAATAAAGTACCCGATGTAAAAGCAAGGTAAAACCAGCAGTAATATGTGGCAACATAATAACGAAATACACATTGACAATAATGCACACACAGCATGGAATGAACAGCAACTATAAAGGGTGAGCACTCATGACAATGAGTAACTGGTAGACATATACATGTATTACAGCTGTGTGTGCACAGGGATAGATAGATGTGCAAGATGTACATTTCACTGCAGTCCAGAATGCCCAACAGGAGGCGCTAGGGTCCCTGTAACCTGACCCTAGAAAGACGTTACAGTTCAATGCCAACATTATTTTTTATGTTTCATCTGCATGTTTAACTTTTAGGCTATATTAGTTTTATTATTTGCACATTCACATTTAGTTGCGGTGGCTTCATGCAAGGATTCATGTGATCATGGAACATTCAAGACATTCTATAAAAAGTATTGATTTTATATAACCTTTATTTAACCAGTTGAGAACAATTTCTCATTTGAAACGGTGACCTGGCCCAGTTAAAGTGAAAAGTTTCAAGATAATTCCATAGCAATAGAAATTATATTAAAACTTTCACAGTTAAAGGTACGGTTAGGCATGATGTTACTAATGGTAAAGTTTAGGCAGGATGTTACTAATGGTAAAGTTTAGGCATGATGTTACTGAGGTTAAGGTCTGGATTAAGATTTAGCATTAGCATAGTGTTAGCACAGACAATCGCCTGTATAGAGAAACATGTCCATCGCGCCGGAAGGGAA
The DNA here is from genome assembly GCA_016801145.1 of Umbra pygmaea. NCBI lineage: Eukaryota > Metazoa > Chordata > Actinopteri > Esociformes > Umbridae > Umbra > Umbra pygmaea. The sequence continues at coordinate 11,259 of JACXGM010003300.1, read as the reverse complement.
GAAAATTAAAAATCAGGATGTGAACTTGCGAACACCTGGGTGACTCCGCTTTATTTATACACCCATTTACCATCCCTGACCCCCACTCTAGAAAACAAATATGCAATTTAACACCGACTACAGTCATCATCAGTGCTTCAAACTTTCATATTTCACGTAATTTCCCCTCTCATATGTTCATACCCCACATAATCGGGAATATTTACAATTTAGTTCCCAAACATAATTCATAAGCGTTACAGTGAGAAAAAAAAATCACTATAAAAATCATCTTGTGTGGAACGTAATGAATAACAATTCAACACACTGAAATGATTGTAAGCCAGGGTATGTGTGTTTTACAGTCAGAACAGATCCTAAACCAGTTTTCTTGTGTCATGCATTGCAGCAGGGAGCTACAGGGAAGAGCGGCCTAACCTGACGTCTCTGCTGGTCCAGCCCATTTCTGCCTCACTGGCCAAGAGGCTACTCAACGTACCGTCTGTGGGACTAGGGAATCTCTGTACGCCTCTGGCTATGCCTGCTGCCTCTGGTACAGTACTGCTTTTCAGTCTCAAGCCACTCTAAAAACTTGTACTGCATGCATGTCCCACTCTAACCCATTTCCCTCTAGACAAAAAACGCTGCTGTTTCCAGGTAGCATACCTTCAGATAAAACCTGTCTGAATGGACCATGGAGGAGACATTCAGGTGCAGCCTTATTCACAGCCACAATAATAACAATTTTCATGTTGTTACATAATAATGTTATTATTAAAAATATTATTAATAATAACATATTTTATATTCTTTAAATGCCTCATAAAATCTAAATGTTTACACATTTAGTAAATACTAATATTATTCTTTATGAAATTATATATATTCAAATGAAATTTTGAGCTATGTACAGAGAGAGAGCAAAGCTAATAGATAACATGGACCAGCTCTTCACTGTAATTGAAGGTGTAGCTGGGTTTGTGGTAAGGAATTGATGTTCCCTGATATATGTTCGTTGAAGCAAGGAGGGAATACCTTCCAAAGTGGATCGTTATTGACCTGTAAATTACAGCAAACCTCATCGGTGTCTCATAGTTAACTTGTCATGACAATATATATGTTCTAAGGTTATTACATGTGTCAATCAGCATCCATCATGCTGTACGCCTGGGACTTAATTGAATCCATGAGTAAAGTAGCTAGTAAAGCACATTATAGTGCCAAGGCACCTTAGAGGTTAGAAATAACGTGAAATGTAGTTTAGCACAGTGGCTTGAAATGAGTTAATAAAAATGACACATTTGGACAAAATATATTGTTGAATTGGATGTAATATAAAGGGTTTCATTGAACTTATGTTTTTAATATAACTATACAGAACTGTGCAAACATCTTAGGCCATTGGGGGGGGGGGGGGGGGGGGGGGTTGGTCTATGGACATTATATTATGGCTAAGAGCTGTTCTTTGATTGGACACATTTTGAAAGTGATGTCATACTTGTATACCTCTGCTATCAGCCAATCAGCATTTACAGTTTGATTCGAAGCCCGTGGTTTACATTTAAGCCAGAGGTCACATTTTGCGTTTTTTACCCAGATAGGTGTATTGGCAATGAGATTCCATTTAAATTTGAAAGTTCTAACTTTTTATAAATTTTTTATATATTTTATATAAATATAAGGTGTGAATCTGTCTTTTGAGCAGTCAGGATTGTTTTAAACTACACAGTTCCAAATTATTATGCAAATTTGAATTGTGTCATAAACATTAAAGGGAAACTTCCCCCTACAGCTATCTGAAGGTGCTAGTAGTTTCTCCTAGACATTTGTAGAACATTGATAAATGTTTCACCCATGCCTGGCTAGTAGTGAGACAGCAAGAGTTGAAATTTTGCAGGGAAACTTCATACTCTGATGTCACCCTGTGGTATGAATGGACTGTGGAGATAGGAAAATGAATATAGGCGTGTATTCGGTTGCGAAAATAAGCATCCCTGTTATACTGATCTGGCTTTCAAACCTTACTCCTTAAAACCTCGGTTGTCCTTGATACTTTAAGGTATAGCTTGTCTCTCTGTGACGTTTCTATCAGTTGTTTTAATGGTAAACAGACAGTTTTTCAGTATGTATAGAACTACAACGCTGGCTTCCTTGTTCCAAGCCCCGCCCACCCGTCATGTTCTCTGGATTCTGTGAAACAGTTCGTAACCAAAGTCGCTGGTAACACAATTGCTACTAACCTAGGATTTGCAGATTAGGAATTTTACAACTTGCTTTTACATTCTGAGTGACATCCAACCATACATGTTTGCGCCCGAGTACACCGAAGAACATTTACAACAAATGGAGTTTGATATCCAGCTTCAACAAGGCAGCATGTTCTTCAGATAATCCAGTTGAAACGCGGTTAAATTCTAATTGCCTAAGTGCTTCTGTGGGAATTTGTCCATCCATGTCTACTGAAGAAAAAAGCATTTGCTACAATGAATGGGATCGTGGACGAGCTTTACTTGTAAGGATTGAACCAAAAATGACTGACGACCGCATATGCGTCACTGAATCACTGAAGTTTTCCAGCACACATGGAAAGAGTCGTAGCAAGAGGACAATTAACAGATGAGTAAGTTTATTAAACCTATTTTCTGTAACTTGATAATGGAGCACAAATCGTGTCTGTGGTAATGTTATTGTACTGTATGTGTAGTGTGCCAGCTGTATTTAGTAGCTAGCTGAGTGGGTAAATTACTATACCTTACTATATATAGGCTACTCTTTCTAGATGGGATGGCATCACTTTTCAGCCGCTTTCGGGCTGTAGTGCCGGTTAATTTACCACGTAGATCCCTTTCATAATCTTCCGACCTAAAATGTAGACTGCAGACCCTAACCTTTCAGCTGCTTTCGGGCTGTAGTGCCGGTTAATTTACCACGTAGATCCCTTTCATAATCTTCCAACCTAAAATACAGACTGCAGACCCTAAGTTTTTATAGCCTAATGCAAAGTGCGAAAGATTACTCCTTCTTTTTGGGCTTGCTTGTAATTTCTGCAACAAGGTACAGAACACCAAATGGGCATGATGAATAGAAATTAGACTACAATTTCAAAAACAAATATGTATAACTTTCTTGCGTCAAGCTCTACAGAGGTGTGCTGTTGAATTGCCCATGTTCTGTGTCGGTGCGTTTAAACGGGGACGGCCACTAAATTCGCTTGTAATTCTGGGAGTTGTGGTAGCTCAAGTTTAAACGGATACAGAAGCACCCCAGTGGATGAAAAAGGAACTGAAATATACTATTGGCTTTTCTCTGATATATTGAAAAAGAACAAATGTGTATATGACATAAATCATCTATGGTAACGTTTGTACATGCTATACTATGAATCCAATTTACTGTGGAACAGTCCTTTAACTATTTTGCTTTGCAATCAAACTCATGGATGTTATTGTGTCTCTGGGCTTTTTGGGTCACTGAACTAAATCTCAGACACCAGGTGATAATTTGTTTGCCAGGTGAGCCCAATTAAAGGAAAACAACTTAAGAAGGATGTTCCACATTATTAGGCAGGCCACAGGTTTCAAGCAAAATCTCTCTGCTGTGGAAAAGCATCAAATAACGCAATGTCTTGGACAAGGTAGTTAAATCATTAGATATTTAATGAAAACATAAGTGTGATCATCATAATGTGAAGAGATTTGTGGCTGAATCAGAGCACAGATGGGTTTGTGCAGACCTTAATGAGGAAGGTTACTGCCAGACAAATTCAACGGATTAAGAGAGCAGCTGCTAAAATGCCATTAAAAAGCAGCAAACAGGTACAGTGTGTACGGAAAGTATTCAGACCCCTTTTAAATTTTCACTCTGTGTCATTGCAGCCATTTGATAAAATCAAAAAGGTTAATTTTATTTCTCATGAATGTACACTCAGCACCCAATCCTGACAGAAAAAAACTGAAATGTAGAAATTTGTGCAAATTTATTAAAAAAGAAATATTACATGGTCATAAGTATTCAGACCCTTTGCTGTGACACTCATATTTAACTCACATGCTGTCCATTTCTTCTGATCCTCCTTGAGATGGTTCTACTCCTTCATTCTTGTGTTTAATTACACTGATTGGACTTGATTAGGAAAGGCACACACCTGTCTATATAAGACCTTACAGCTCACAGTGCATGTCAGAGCAAATGAGAATCATGAGGTCGAAGGAACTACCCGAGGAGCTCAGAGACAGAATTGTGGCAAGGCAGGGGATGGGAGAAAGTTCCACAAAGTCAACTATCACTGCAGCCCTCCACCAATGGCAGAGTGGCCTGACGGAAGCCTCTCCTCAGTGCAAGACATATAAAAGCCTGCATAGTGTTTGCAATGAAACACACAAAGGACTCCCAGACTATGAGAAATAAGATTTTCTGGTCTGATGAGACCAAGATTAAACTTTTTGGCGTTAATTCTAAGCGGTATGTGTGGAGAAAACCAGGCACTGCTCATCACACTGCACATCCCAAAAGTGAAACATGGTGGTGGCAGCATCATGTTATGGGGCTGTTTTTCAGCTGAAGGGACAGGAAGACTGGTTGCAATTGAAGGAAAGATGAATGTGGCCAAGTACAGAGATATCCTGGAAGAAAACCTCATCCAGAGTGCTCAGGCCCTCAGACTGGGCCAAAGGTTCACCTTCCAACAAGACAATGACCCTAAGCACACAGCAAAAATAACGAAGGAGTGACTTCGGTACAACTCCGTGACCATTCTTTACTGGCCCAGCCAGAGCCCTGACCTAAACCCAATTGAGCATCTTTGGAGAGACCTGAAAATGGCTGTCCACCAACGTTCACCAACCAACCTGACAGAACTGGAGAGGATCTGCAAGGAAGAATGGCAGAGGATCCCCAAATCCAGGTGTAAAAGACTTGTTGCATCATTCCCAAGAAGACTCATGGCTGTACTAACTCAAAAAGGTGCTTCTACTCAATACTGAGCAAAGGGTCTGAATACTTATGACCATATGATATTTCAGTTTTTCTTTTTTAATAAATTTGCAAATATTTCAACATTTCAATATTTCTGTTTTTCTGTGAAGATGGGGTGCTGAGTGTACATTAATGAGAAATAAAATGACCTTTTTTGATACTATCAAATGGCTCCAAAAATTTAAAGGGGTCTGAATACTTTCCGTATTCAGCCCATGTTAATGAGCTGGTCCAGTGTAGCATCCTCATCGCAACACTCCAGCTCAATCCTCACCTCCTCCGATAGGCCCCTCCAGAGGAAGTATCATTCTTCTAAAGTTCTGAATTACAGGGCATATTCTGCTGTGGACCTGGCTCCCTGTCGTATTTCCAGAAGGCATTCTCCACGTTCTCTACCCACCCTGGGGTGATCAAAAACCCTCCGGAAAAGGTTAGTGAACTCCTGGTACTCCTCAGTCTCCATTCCATCCCGCTTCCAGAAGGCTGTGGCCCACTCTAGGGCCCTGCCGGTGAGAACCGATATGATGGTGGCGATCTTAGATTTGTCAGAGACGCTGGGTCCGGCTCGATGTGTGAAATACAACTGAAGAGAACTGCGGCAGCGATCTGGCTGTCCATCATACCACTCTGAGAGCGAGAACTGGGTTTCAACAGTGGGTATGTGTCGGACTCCTTCGTTGGTGTACGCCCAGATCCTTTGTGTCCAGTGCTCTAAGCCGCTGTAAAACCTCATCCATCGCAGTGCCAAGGCAGGCAAGCTGAAAGTGGTGTCTTTGAAGAACGATTCCGTGTTCCTCCACCTTCACGGATACAACCTCCTTTTCTGCTGTCTCCATAATACGGTTGAGTATTCTGTCACACTGGTTGAAATAACAGGAGGCAGATGCAAGTAAAATACGTTTTTTATATAAACCAAAATAGATAACGGGATACAGATCTTAATGGAACATACATCACAATACTCAACAGAGAACACATAAACCACTGGTCCTAAATACCCCTCTAATGATCATACAGGAGAGCTGTGTAACGATGCACCTGCGTGCATAATTACAACATAGAGAAGGCTAGAAACCATCAGGAAAGATAGGGGTCCTCAGTACTCTGGGGATGAGGAGCGCTGGACACAACGGGGAGTAGGGGTGGATGCGACACAGATTAAATTAAACTTAATAAAAAATAATAATACAGTATTTAAAAATGTTACCTTAGACTGATTTATGTCACATACAGTGCTATTTTCCTGAAAACAGACATTTTTCTGGATACAGGCGTTTCTGTTTTGGTTTGCACTTGAAATACCACAAGGTCCAGAATTAAATGCTAACTTTGCACCTGTGCCCTGTGAGATGCTTTGGTGACATTGAATCTAGCATAAGCTAGTAAGCTACTAGCTAGTAATAATACAATGAAACTGAAATTTACAACCGGTCTGAGAGATGTATGCCCTATATTGCTTCATGTAACCATAATCTGTCACTGATTCACCAATTGAAATTATCACGAATTTGCAGAAACGAGAAATGCTAGTTTGCCTAGCCCTTGGTCTACTAGCCATCAATACACTGTAACTAAAAAATTTAGATGAATCACAATAATCATCTGATATGAGCTATACTATGCCCTAACTTGCTTCAGTAGGTCCTCTACCATAATCTGTCACTGATACATTTTGAAAATAAATTGAAATTACGACACAATATGTACAAATGAGACATGCTAAATCGGCTATTATTGACTTCCATTAGGTAGCTCATTTCACATATTTTCTACTGATATTTTCAATGATTTCTAATCACCAAGTAGATCAATACTTATTCTGTAGCTTAAGATCATACAGGCTTAGCTATATATTTTGTCAACCTTCATTATTCATTTACATGCCTGTGTCCAAGTATTTCCAGAAAGTGATATTAAAACCCAGCAAATCAGCTAATTCCTTCCATTAGGACCTAGTGATTTAACGTATTTTCTATGGATACCTTCAATGATTTAGTAGTAGAAGTAGATTGATACTTACAGTTTTGTTCAAAATAATAGCAGTCCAACATCACTAACCAGATCAATTACTGTTTTTGGTAGAAATCATATTTCAACATGGCAAATAATTTACTAGTAGGTGCAGTAGAGTAATATTAAACCAACAGACCCAACAGTCATGAGATGCATGCTGCTGATTCTGTATTTTACAATTAATTGAAAGGGACATGTTCAAAATAATATCAGTGTGGATTTCAAGCATTAACATTCATTCTGTGAAAAAACAGGTGTCAAACAGGCGTCCCTTAATCACGGACGAATGCAGAAAATGTTGTACATGGTGGCTATAGTGCATTTCACTCTGAAAATCTGAGTTAAATGGATCGTTCCAGACATTGTTCAGAAGAACAGTGTACACTGACTGATTAAAAAGTTGATTGGAGAGGAGAAAATGATCGGCTGCTTGGATAAAATAATCTTGAATGCTTTACATTGGCAACCAAAACCAGAAAGACATGGAAGAAAATAGAAAACCACCATTCGAATGGATTGAAGAATGAATGACTCAGCTCCAGGGTGATCAAAGAAGACCTAAAGTTACCTGTGAGTACTGTAACAATTAGAAGATGCCTATGTGAAGCCAGGTTATCGGCAATAAGCCCCAGCATTGTGTCTAGGGGTCGCATACAGTTTGTCAGATGACCCCCAAACACTGAATTCAAGCCATAGTACACTGTGAAGACATAGAACATAGTACACTGTGAAGACATAGAACATAGTACACTGTGAAGACATAGAACATAGTACACTGTGAAGACATAGAACATAGTACACTGTGAAGACCATAAAGCATGGTGGCACAAGCCTCATGACATGTGAATGTTTCACATAATGTGCCCTATTTTAACGATCTGAAACGCAAGTATCAAACGCGAAACGCAAGTTACATTGTGGGAGGCTCCCGGGCGCTGTTGCTATTTTACCGGCGGGATAAATGATTCTTGCGCCCAACGTATATCTAAAATGGGTAGGTCTAAAGTAGCTTCATTAGTCATAGGTGTGGTTTGGGCGTAACGTGCAATAAACCAATCAGATTGACATCTTACATTCCCTTTAAGAGCAGGCGCGCTTGTTCCATGGCGGATTGCTATTATAACGGCGATTTTCTATTGACTTTTCTTTTTACAAAATGTAAATAAAGAAATGTCACAAGATATAGCCTACTTTCCGATGTTTTGGACTCACTCTCACTGAATCACGAGGTTATGAATGCATGGTAATATTTTTTGCAATGTAGTCTAACATTAGAACGAGATTACTGTTCTGTCAAATAAGCTTTCCACTCCACCCCCGTTCTGCATTTCTGGGCATTTAAGTGGCTGGCACGCATTTCAACATCACGTCTCCTGAAGTCCTCTAATATTTCCTAATTAATTTCATCAACACATCCATGATTCATGGAAATGTTGCATAAAACACAACAAGCCACAAAGAATGCTGCGGCTTGAGTAGTGTACCAGTTCTATCCAAACACCTGACGCGCATTTTCAGTGTGCCAAATGTTTGTTCAATTAGGTTACACTGCGTGTTTGTGTGTGTTTTTGTTACACAGCATTTTACGCATCATAAATGCTGGCATCATAAATTGTGTCATCATTAACCATGTCTTTAACGGATAGCTGTTTTTCCCTTCACAGCCTCCCATCCAAGGGGGGATTCCTCATGGCAAAGTTGCCATAAGTGAGTCGTGGCTTGAGCCTGAGTAATTCTGAGTACAGACATGGGTGATTTTACTAATAGCATCGCAAATTACATGTGTATACGTGTTGATTGAACAGGTTTCCTTGAGGTTGATGTATATCAGTGCAAATAATTCATTATGAATAATTTGAGTAAATGTGTACACTAGATGTATACCTATTTTTCACATTTTCGGACACCACAATGGCTTCCTCGTGTGGTAATATTTTTCCTTCTAATTATATATTGCAATAATAAAGAATTGCTGCATGTGTAGATGAGAGGAGCAAAGTGTATGCGCCGTGTGCAAACGCTACATTATGGTTAAGCATGCGCCCTTAAAATAGCATATGAATAACAAGGCACTGACTTTAAACCAGGTTTTTCCTGGTCAGTGGCGGAATTGTTTTCGGGGACTGCAAGATTGCACCAGGGAACATTTGCGCCGGAACACGCCTCTTCTTTTCGCTGAACCGCCCAACGAATGCAAGTTCATTCCCTAATTTACAGACGCGCGTCTGTGGAGGGAAAAGTCCCATATGCGTCAGGTGTAAGATAGGAATGATACATGCGTTTGTGTAAAAAGTAAATTGCGCTGGGTGTAAGATAGGGCCCACTATGTTGTCAGGCCTATTTATCGCAAACCAGGGAGTTTGGAGTGGAGCGCAACAACCACTCAGTAACTGAGGAGCGGGATTTCCAAACGCTCAACTCCACGCACATACTCGGATATCGGCTGCTACTTTGGTTATGAATGGAAAAAAATACATAATAAATTACCTGTGATTGGTAGACAGTGGTTTAAATGTGGCCTAGCTAATTAAATATTCAACAATAACATGTTTATGACATGTTGTTTGGATTGTCATAGAATTATTTATTCTGTCCCGGGCCCTGGGATTCCTGTTGGTGTCCCTGGTTAAAGCCATGTCACGTTTGTCCCAGCTCTCCCTGTCAATCAGTGCTCGTCCTCTCATGAATACTAGGAGTCCCTCTCCACCTCACTCTACTCAACCTCTAGCTGGTCATGATTACACACACCCATGTGCTTGTTGCCCCTGTTTTGGTTTAGTCATTTACAAAGTACTGTATACAGGCACTGTTTGCCTGTGGGTTCATTGTCGGGTATTGTTGTGGGTATCATGTTACACACTGTGTTTCTTGTTTTTCCATTTACTACTTATTGTTGAAACTTGTTATTTAGATTTGCCAAATGTTGCATTGCATGTGGTTCATGAAATGTCTCAACATACAACACCAAAAAAGGGCACATGATATGGTAAAATTGTGAATACGACACATTCATATACCCTTGGGGATACGACCACTGACGTTAGGGGGTACGCTAATGGACAGCCCGTTTCAAATGACCCCACAGATTATCAATGATATTTAGGTCTGGGGACTGAGAGGGCCATTCCAGAAAATTGTACTTATTCCTCTGCATAAATGCCAGAGTAGATTTTGAGCAGTGTTTTGGGTTGTTCTCTTGTTGAACTTCAACTTTGTGACTGATTCCTCTACATTATTCTCAAGTATCTGCTGATATTGAGTGGAATCCATGCAACCCTCAACTTTAACAAGATTCCCAGTACCGGCACTGGCCACACAGCCCCACAGCATGATGGAACCTCCACCAAAGTTTACTGTATCTTTGTAGAGGGATTGTGTAATGCAACCCTCCACACTATATGCTTCATCCCTCACTATAATGTACAAGAGATACTTTTTGTGGAAAAACACTTTTGTGGACACCTCACCACTGTCACTGACAAGCCTGCATGACATGAAAAAAAAATATCAATTCAACATTCAAACCCATTTGGGGGGCTATCTGGACGCCCATCTAACCTCCATTGGATTTCCACAAAAGCGTTTTTCCACAAAAAGTATCTCTTGTGCATTACATTGGTTGGATGTATTACACAATCCCTCTCCAAATATAATGAGCACAAGCAAATTAACAACCATAACATAAAAATAGGATTTTTTATATAATATAATGTTCTCTACATTAACTTAAAGGGATACTTTACCGCTGGACAGATAAATATATATTTTAAATGGGTCTTTTATGTATTAGAAATGTTATAAAGTTTATAAGTTGGTGCCTTCTGGTTCAAGAATAGTCAGAAAATGTAGTTTGGGTTAATTTGGATGAAATACAACAACTCCCAGAATGCACTTGCTACAGTGCTCTACGAAGGACCTCCCAAGCCACTCCTACAGGTTAGAGAGGGCAGGAGTCTTACACCCTTGCCCGGCCTTACACTCCTGTACAGTAGGTGGCAGTATATGCACCTTTTAAGTCGTTTGCGATCTGCCATTAAAAACTCACAGAAGAAAACGTAAGTTTCCATTCTAGGAAGATAACTATTTTGTAGACCGAAGCTGTTTCTCAATGTCAAGGATCCTTTCTTGATAGGACTGATCCTTCCAAGTCAGGTCTTTCAGAGGCTAGGCGATACTCCTTCTTAGTATTCGGAAAACATGTAAATGGAACGTAATGGAACAGGCTAGCAAGTGCACGTCATTGCGTCATTACGTCAGTGAAAAGGTCCGTTTTCGGCGCTGCAATTCAATAGT
>JACXGM010003299.1:28328-42873 GCA_016801145.1 Umbra pygmaea | reverse complement strand
GTCGGCAGTCTTACCCATGATTGCGGTTTTGAGTAATGAAACAGGCTGGGAGTTTTTAAAAGCCTCAGGAATCTTTTGCAGGTGTTTAGAGTTAATTAGTTGATTCAGATGATTAGGTTAATAGCTCGTTTAGAGACACTTTTCATGATATGCTAATTCTTTGAGATAGGAATTTTGGGTTTTCATGAGCTGTATGCCAGAATCATCAGTATTAAAACAATTAATGACCTGAAGTATTTCAGTTGGTGTGCAATGAATCTAAAATATATGAAAGTTTAATTTTTATCATTACACTATGGAAAATAATGAACTTTATCACAATATGCTAATTTCTTGAGAAGGTCCTGTATATCTGCATGTTCGCTGCGTTGATGGTGCAAAATGTAGTTTTTTGAATTTGAATGTGCTGGCGGTTAGAGAGCAGCTTTCTGATGGTTGTTTGATAGTTCTGGTTAGAGAACGGTGTATTTCCGTCTAATGTGGCGTTTATCCTCTCCGTCCCTCTACAGATGACTCCAACCCCAATCTCTCCAAGGACATCGGCAGTGCCATGACAACCGGGAACATGGCAGAATGTTTTGACTCTGAGGGGGGCTTTCCGCTGGAGGATGAGCTACGCATCGAGCCCCTCAACCTGGACGGGCTGACCATGCTCAGTGACCCAGACATGGTCCTCACGGACCCCTCGGTGGAGGACAGTTTCCGCAGCGACAGACTGTAAATGTGCCCCCTCGCGCACACGCACACGCGCGCACACGAACCTCCCTTCCTGAACATAAGTACTAACGTGCACACTTCAGTTTCTGACAGGACAGCTTAGTACCTGACAATGTGACCGGGAAAATGTACCAGACATCAATAAATATTGGTTTTGTTACCATTTAGGTGTTTAGAAGGGTGACGTGTATTTTGATTATGACATAGCATCAAGTGCCTACATTTAATTAAAAAGAAAGAATATATTCTTGTACGTTTTGCCGTTAACCTGAGCAAGTTAGCCACATGCAACAATACCAGTAAACATTACAGGCAGCCTATCTCTTGTAGACTGACGTCTTTCCTTGTTTATCACGATTTGATTTGAGGTAATAAAAGCATTGACAGGGATGAACTTTGTAGTATTTACGTTGGATGAATGACGGACTCTGGCTTCGCCCACTTCTGTCTGGCTGGTTCAAAGGCGAATAGATAATTCTGTTGTTTTTCAAATGAAATCTCTACCCCTGGGTCAAATCAGGCCATGTAGAACCAAGTAGAAACCAATTGAAACACACCTGAACACTACTCCAAGTTGATTTAGCCTGTAAACATTTTCATCTGTCAAAAGCCAGAATGAACTGACTGACTGAAACCGTGGTGTACACAAAAGTCTTTACATAATCACGAGATGACTTGCATATACAGTAGAACACAATCCTGCAGAACACTCAGTGCTAGGTTTTACCTAATTTACATGCACACACTAATATCCCAACATTGTGCGTATTAATTTGTAACAGACGGACTGACTTACCACTAAGAGATATATACCAGTGTAGGCGCCACATTACATCACCACTTAGCATGATTATAACGTTACTATAGCTTGTACAGTGTAGAAAATGTTGGCAAGACTGTACCTGTAGTTCCACAAATGCTTCAGTGTTAGTCACTACACCAGGCCAACTGAGCTACTTGATCAGTTCAGTAATGTTCTTCCAGGTGTGTTAAGTGAGCCCATGTGGTGCCTCCAGGACCAGCGTGACCCACTATAGCAGCTGGTCAGTACCTTAACCCTCAGACACGTACTGCTAATCTCATTACAGCATAAACAAAACAGTATGCTGCGTACACAAACACACTGAGCCAGATACACACACACTCAACCACTCAACCATTATCAGTCTGACTGCCCTGACTGCCTGTTGTAGACTGTGACTGCAGCTTGTTTCCAGCTAACACAGTGGCTATAGGACTGGTCAAGCTCCAAGCAAGACAGATTAAATTATGTCCCTGAGCTAAACAAGTTGTACGACGGAATATTTTATTTTTTATCCTGTGTAATAGCACAGGACACAGACTGAAACAAAAGGGGACAAAGCTTCAAAACATGATACATTTGCTACATCCTAGAACATGTTTTTTTCTCCATGTTCTAGAAAGGGACGCATTCTGGAGTAGAAGTATTTCTAGAACATGGGGGAAGCTGTTTCCTAAAACGGCAGCGTTGGCTTGTGGACACCGACAGGATGTGTTCAGGTGTTCGGTCAGTCTCTAGTTCACGTCGTTACGCTCAACTTGTCCCTAACCAGTAACGTAATCACCAAGTCCCATGGCGTACACTAGCCGTGGTATCCACCCCATCGCTGTACCGAACAGTGCTGCGGCAAAGGAAATTCATCAGAGCAACAAGTATCGCTGAGGAATCTGGAACTGATGTCTAAGGCAAAGCCAACACTGCTACCGTTCTAGAACATTCTTAGCACAGTGACATCAGTACACTCCTTAGCGGTTTCTGCTAAGTGTGATAGTCACATGAAGGCCAGTCCTGTCATCAGCCATCCCAAGGACGGCCCTGTCCAGGTGAGGACGTTAACTTACAATCATTGTAGATATTAAGAGGAGGGATTGATCTCATTATGTACAGAGCGTTATTTTTCAATGTCTTTGCTATATCGTCTTGGTATGTTTTTGTAAAACGTTGTTTGCCATAAAGTTATAATATGCCTACTTTTAATTGCAGTCTGACTAGAATGTATTTTTCAAACCAGAGACAAAAAGGGCAAACTGTTTACAAAGATTAGATTTTGGTAAGAAAATTATGCTTTAATGAGCAAGATTTAATTTCCGACATGGTAAATTGTGAAACAAAAATACGAGAAGTTGTGTGTATATTTTTCGAGTCACAGTTTGAGTGGATGCAACTCCCTCTACCACGTTTTTGGATTCGTATGGACTGAACCAGAGTGGTTTTTCTGTACGTCTAGATAAAGATGCAGAACTAAGACGCCATATAGGGTTTCTGAGAGGGTTGGGACAACCTAGACCATGAAAAATTTATTTTTAACTTGTTTATCTACTTCTATATATCTATATCCATTATATTAACTAAAGAAACTTAATTTTACATTTTGTAACAAATTGAAAATCCAGCTGATGTTTATGTAGTTGTTAGGTTGTTATACATTGGGACACACTCATATGTGGGCTACAGCCATTGGTTTACTGTGTATGGTTTACTTCCTGGATAATCTGTGTTCTGATTGGCTTATATATAATAGCCAGACTTGCATAAATTTGCTCATCACTACGGAAACAGCACTTAGATGGTAGAAAGATCAAAATGCACTAACACTCTGGACATGGAATACATTTAACATTGCCTTGTGTGATTTTTTTTTTGCACTGATATATTTTTGTGACAGAAGACCCAAAGATAATTTTGAAGATGCTCTCACTGAATTCGTAATGTAGAAATGCTAATACAACTTTAGGTGGCAGGTATTTATTTGATTTGCACAGGAAAATGTGTATAAAGATTTGCACTGTCTAAAGATTTATTGAACATGCCAAGTCGTGAGCCTTTTTTTTTAATGTTTTGGTTATTATACTGTACAGTCAACTCGAGGTATTGTCACTCTTCATGAAAATAAAGGATACAAACTATGAGTCCTATTTCGGGCTTCAGTGTAACAGGGCGGTGTAAAGTATACTTTCATTTTAACACAATTTTCAAACAACATCTTGAGCATGTATTTTTTCACGTGCGGAAAGTCAGTTTGTCATCTATCACTAGCTCTAAGACTAGAGTTTTCAGCTGAAAAGACGCATGCTTGTTGACCTACACACCTCATTAATGAAAATAACAGCATCCAGGAACAGTTAAAAATAACACCAAGCACATTCATGACAATAATTAAAAAAGGTTTCAGAAATTTGGAACAGTTGCGAACTTGAAGAAAAGAACTATTGTGGACGTAGCTCTCACTTACAGTGACAACAGTTTCAGCATGGCACGGTCTGGTGGAGCTTAGGGGTTCTAATACAACTGTTAGACACCACCTCCATGTCAACAAGCTCAATGGAAAAGTTGCAAGAACGAAGCCCTTACTGAGCCTGGACTTTGCCATGTGTTATTGGAACTACAATTGGAATCGTGTTGTGGTCAGATTGGGACAAATATGTTGTTTTGGCTTTTCACACCATCAGCACACTAGCACACCATCAGCACACTAGCACACCATCAGCACACTAGCACACCATCAGCACACTAGCACACCATCAGCACACTAGCACACCATCAGCACACTAGCACACCATCAGCACACCATCAGCACACTAGCACACCATCAGCACACCATCAGCACACTAGCACACCATCAGCACACCATCAGCACACTAGCACACCAGGGATTGAAAGGAAAGAGAGCTCTTGTTATCCACCGTGACATAACAGTGTTTTATCCTTTTTAATGTAAAATAATGAGTATTTCAGTACAAAACCTGGTTGCCTCTGCCAGGAGATTGAGACTTAAATTTTACCAAGACCTGACACTAAATATTTACCAAAAACAAGATAGAAATTATTGTTGGAATACAATGTTTGTAAAAAAATTGTTTGAGCTGTTGTGTGAATTAAAAGTATATGGCTCCACCTTATTTTTGAGAAAAATAATGAGACTAATCGTGTCGTTCATGCGTTGTTGCTTACTTTGATTAAGAATGTCAAAACTTCTCGAGTTGACTGTATGTTCATATTCACCGGTAGAGTGAATGGAATTAATCAGTGTATGATCACAGCCCATATTCTAAAAGTAACATTGTAGACATAATGACCTAGCTAGGTTAAGTTGATCCTTTTAGTTTACAATAGAAAATGATCCTACTCTGTTACTGGCTTGGTCTCTGGGCTGTCAGCCTTTTACTGCCCCCTAGTGTTGGCTCAGTACAGGTTCATATGCAGTTGATATTGAATGAAAGCTTAAAAGAAGTGACTGAAGGCATTGATTCCATTCATTGAGAAAACAAATAGAGATTTCCTACTTGGAGGTTTGGCACAAAGTGACAGTAACTTTTTGTTTTTTGAGAAGGGGGCGTTACTGCATATGGGGGTTTCTGCATAATGACACTGGTTATTGGTCTATGGCTACAGAAAGTATTTAGATAATTTTTTTATATAGTATTTTTATATTTGGTTACAGTTAATGTGTTTACTCAGACAGCTTCTAAATAACGGATTGTGAATTTCACAAGAACGCTAACATCGCTTCTACCAACCAACCAGTGGTAGACTTTAATGTGCATTCCGTGATATGCAGCAACGCACATGCATTAACGCCCCCTTACTGTAAATGTACCATGTCAGTTTCTGGTACCGGCACCACAGAGCCACATGGTTCTCAGAATAGACAGAATGGTTTTGTATTAACTCAGGAAGCCTGTAATAAATGTTAGTGGTACAATTTTACAAGTGGTTATGATGCAGTATATTTTAAGATTGTGTATGTAAAGGTTTTCATGTGAAATTCTGTTAAACAATCTCTGTGGATGTCAGTACAATGTACAATTCAGAGAAATGTCAGTAATGGTCCTATCACCAGCAGTCTTCTTGCTGTCTCATGGGCTATGCAAACTTGTTTAATTACACAGAGGCATCAAATTAATGCAACCTGTTGATCAGGGCAACCTTTTAATATTATGCAAATGTGATGTGGCAGCGCACACAAGAATCCCCGTCACAAAATATTGTACTGTCTTTGTATTCAACCTTTTTACAAGGCGAGAGCAATGTTACTTGTATTCGATGTCCATAGCTAAATCAAAACAAGAGGAGAGCTAAAAATCATGTCCTTTTTTAATTGATAAGTATCAGGATGGATTTTGAATTGGATGGATTTGTGTGTCCATATATGGGCATTTCCCAAATAGGTAAAGCTAGCCAACTACAGACACTCACTATCCACCCATCTGTTTTATAGTTTGCTGCGCATGTGTGTGTGCGCTTGTATGAAGAACTGTGCTTTTGATGCTTTTAAGCACTGATGTCTAAACTCTTCTCCTCATTAAGAAATATTTTAGTGCAATCCCTTACTACCATAGGGCTGCAGTTGAGGGTCCCAGAATGTTTTTTTTTTTTTTACAACTGACAGTTTTGTATTGAATTTCCACTAAAGTACTTTGTGTAAATGGGTAACAGACAGTGGCGTGCTGTGCTGTGACATTTAGGCCTTTACTGGCATTCTGCTAGCAACACTAAAAGTGACGTCATTGGTTCGGTATAAGGACAAATCCTTCAAAATAAAAGCCCAAAGTTCAATGCATATCAAAGTGTATAACTTTGTTTAGAGTAAGGTTTGAACTCTAAACAAAGGCCGTTTATGGTGTTTTAATCATGTAAAAATAGAGAGTTATGTGAAGAACAAAAATGTAGACATCAAATGTGATTATCTCGCGAACCGTACATGCATGGTTGGTACCAATGGAAAGAGGAGATTTGGCTGCAAATAATGAAAGGTAGATTGTCTATGTGGGTTCATCAGAGTTGGACATATAGTGCCTAAAAGGTTTTTAGACTGTCTTTTTTTACAGACAGGAAGTAGGTCTGAAAATGACAACTCTGCAATGATTTAGGACATCATCCTGCACAAAACCAACAATTGTTGGAAGGGAAAAATAGCTGGGTATTAAGAAACATATAGGAAAATAGTGAGAAATAGGAATATTGACATGTTTGTATGTCCCCCAAAAATTGTCACACTGGTTCAGGACCCCTGGGGGCATGCCAATATTAATTTGAAAGCATTATTCATCATTGTTAATGTGCATTGACACTTAAAGATGCCTTCTGCAATTTTAGTCGATATTTAGAACTACTTAAGCCTCTAGGTTTATAATAATGTGAATATAGGTGTCCCAGCTAGTGGCTTTATTTCCCTGAAGTGTCTAGGTTTGTATTTTCTCTCTCGTTCTCCTTTGATTTAGATGTTGTGATCGCACTGCAAACTCATTAGATGTCAACGTATAGCTCAGGTTTGATTGACCGCTCTGTCAATGGGACTTCCCCTACGTTAGCAAACCATAGGCCACATTTGTTGGAAATTCCCTGCCAGATGCTCGGTAAGGGAATAACCGCAATGGCCAAGAAACACATTTGGGTTTCAAGCTAACTAAAGTAAGATCATGATTCTACTTAGATATATAATACAAACATTTTACTACATATCCGAACTAAATTGGGGGGGCTAAAAATAGTTTTGCAATTAAGAACATCGGACTCTATATTTAATAATCCAAAAAATAAACATGTTCTTGTATTTTTTGGGATATATATAGCATAATACATGAAAATCATTGTCTCAGAATGTTGGATTTCATTAATCCATGTTGTAGCCAAGAGGCTTCTGAATTCAAAGCTTTAAGGCATTTAACTGTAGGCCAAAGTATGATGTTTCCAGAGGCCAAAAGATCAGCCTTATGCCAGACGGACTTAAACCCCCTTAGACCTTGAAGTTTAAAATCAATGGTTATGCGTATATTATACATAACATACTTGCCTATGCAGATTGTTCTATAACAGCAAAACTATAACTCTGCATTTGTTTAGAGTCCACTAACCTTGCTAAAGAATTATACACTTTGAAATCTATTGGCCTTGAGGCTTTTATTTTGAAGGATTTCTCCTTACAACTGACTTATGATGTCACTTAGTGTTGCTAGCAGAATGCCAGTAAAGGCCTAAATGTCACTGTATGGCCCGCCACTGGTTACAGAGTCATGCCTAGAATAAGCATGTAAGTAAACAAAACATTGAAATCTGCAAAAGAGTTGTTTTTTATATTTTGGACAACATTCTACAGTAAAAACAATATTCATCACTCTTACACAGTAGACATTCCCTTGTGTCTGTTTCGTTTAAAGATTAATAGA
Source organism: Umbra pygmaea (assembly GCA_016801145.1). NCBI lineage: Eukaryota > Metazoa > Chordata > Actinopteri > Esociformes > Umbridae > Umbra > Umbra pygmaea. The sequence continues at coordinate 34,968 of JACXGM010003299.1, read as the reverse complement.
AACCAGAGTTTTTATTGGAAAAATACAGATAGTCTCTCTCCATTTAGTTCTGTTTGCTTACATTTCATTTTGCCACAAAAGCAGCTGTAGTCTGAGGGATGTGCCGGTAGGAAATGCATTCCTTTCTGAAACCGTTTGTAATGTTTTGTTGTTGTTTGCGCACGAAGCATGATCTAGTTGTGGTCACCCACCCTCAACCAAGTGCTAAAATATGGATATGAGTTTATTCCAGCACAAACAACATGTTTCTGCAAATCTACTCATCAAGAACTGTCTGTTGATTTTGGATAGTTATTTTTGCCCAGGGCTTGTCAATGAATGTTTTGAATTGTTGAGTTGTGGTAGTTCTGCATACTTGTGTAGGAAATATATGCAAATATCTGCAGAAACACAATTTATAAAAATAAATCTAAACTATGCAGAATCACCATTTTGAATGAAAATCATATATTAGGCTCGAGTAAAGGTCTGTCCACTGACCAGAGCTCAAGGTTTGACCATATGACCAACCTGTAATATCCAGAACCTGGCCTTTGATCCCAGTCCCACTTTCTCTTTCCTTTTAAGTTTTTTTTTTCATCTACTCTACTGCCTTATTTGAAATGTGACGTCTGGTGTCCCCCTTTGAACTATGACTTCTAATATTTCTGTGCTTATACTGTGACTTTCCTTTCTCTGTACTTTATTCTATTTTACTATTTGGCTTGTTTCTGTTGTTATTCCAGTCTTTTAGAGCTGATATTGTTCATGTTGTTGGTCATTATTAATTTCTGTTGAAGGATTTCAGAATTTCTCACAGTTTTTGTTTGGTGTCTTACTTTTTGTTACCTATTAAAGATTACCATATGTACAGTTCTATTATTTAAACGATGATTGTTATTCACTAGTGTTACTACTTTTTTGTAATATGTCATGAAATCTGTTTTTTGTTGATATTTTAATACACCACAAGGCTTTTGGTTTGTGACGTATGTTATAGTGCTTACCTTGGCTTTAATATAAACAATAAACCCTATACTGTGTCTCAAATAATAGTGCAGTGGTCTCATTTGGTTCCTATTAGAAATGAACTGCCTGCCTTGAAGCAGATTACCTTTTGGAGCAGATTACCCTCTGGAGCAGATTACCTTCTGTGCAACACCATCGATATGGATAATACGTATGTGTCAATTTCGACACTTTTCCAGCTGTATTTTAATTTATGGAAAGCCAAACATTGCATCTGAACATTGCGTTACTTGTTGCCACTTTAGAAATTTTCCAGTTTATTTTAGACTGTGGCATGACTAGATATTATTATTATTATTATTATTAATTGCTCAATTAGTCAGGCACAGGTTCTGTCATAAGAATACCCCCAACAAAAACCAAAACGTTCTTAAGACTTTTTCACTCTATGTACCACCACATACTGAAAGCATACAAAGTACATTTTTAACATGAAACTAGAGCTGCGTAGATTAAATTAATCAGACGTTGAGTTTCTCAGTCTGCTCACTAGGTGGAGGCAGGGTTTATATCATGCAATGGAAATACAGCACTGCAAAGCAGGGTATCCTTGCAAAGATCTTCTGATTTGTTTTTTCACTTAGAATAATTTTTAAGGACATGGTTTGTTTTCAGAAGTAGCCAAACACTAACGTGTTTCCATCAGCTTTAGACAGTCTTCATTTCAGATGAGCAATATATGTTTTCACTGATGAATTACTTGCTTGTAAGTAATGACAGGATAAGGAGTGAGAACAATTATAGCAACCTTGAATGGATGTGTGAATGAATAGAGTATATCATATTAGTATATTATAGGTTATATATGAATGAGTGGAGTAATTATATATTAGTATATTATGGAGTATATGTGAATGAGGGGAGTATATTATATTATTACATTATGGAGTATATGTGAATTAGTGGAGCATATTATGGAATATATATGTAAATGAGTGGAGTGTATTATGGAGTATATGTGAATGAGTGGAGTATATTATGTATATTATATTAGTATATAATATACTCCATTCATTCACGCATACTCCATGATATACACTGAACAAAAATATAAATGCAACACTTTTGTTTTTGCCCCCACTTATTGTGAACTCAAAGATCTATCTGTGTACACAAAAGGCCTATTTCTCTCAAATATTGTTCACAAATCTGTCTAAATCTGTGTTTAGTGAGCACTTCTCCTTTGCGGAGATAATCCATCCAGACAACATGATTATTGTGCAGGTGTGCCTTAGGCTGGCCGCAATAAAAGGCCACACTAAAATGTGCAGTTTCATCACACAGCACAATGCCAAACATGTCGCAAGTTTTAAAGGAGCGAAACTGACAACTCCCACGCAGTGATTTAAAGCCACAACAGGTGGATTTAGCACCACGGCCAGCTCCGCCGCCTACTGAATTGTTTGTGATTAATTTGTGATAGCCTCCCTTCTTTTCAATAACAGTATGGAGTCTGTGATTTTGTTGATTTTGTGATTTTCTTTTAAATCAACCATTTAAGAAGGGACCACAAGTTCTTAATAGGGTTTAGGTCAGGTGAGTAAGGGGGTCATGTCATTATTCTTTCATCTTTATGGCCTTTACTGGCTAGCCATGCAGTGGAGTACTTCGATGCATGCGATTGAGCATTGTCCTGTTCAATACGCATGGTCTTCTTGAAAGAGGCTGACATTTTCCTGTACCACTGCTTGAAGAAAGTGAGTTGAGTTTGATTAATTTTCTAACAGTCTTGTTTACTGATGAGTGCCATGCAACCCTGGATGGTCCAGATGGATGGAGTAGATGGTTGGTGGATGTCCACCATGTCTCAATAGGGCTGCGACGTCAGCAAGGAGTTGGCGGAGTCGTGTTTTGGACCGGAATCATGGGAAGAGTCCTGGTAGGCCCCTTTAGGGTCCCTGAAGGTGTGAAAATGACCTTGGCAAAGTATATAGAGTTTCTGACTGACCACTTTCTTCCATGGTACAAAAAAGCACTGTGCCCTCCGTAGAAAAATGATTTTGTATCGTCTCATTCTGCAAAGAATACCTCTGTGTCATTGGCTGCTATAGGCATAAAAGGAGAGAAACTTTGGAGCATCCTCAAGCAAAAGATCCATGAGGGTGGGAGGCTGTTCGCATGAAATGCTGCAAATTCCTAATGCTGCAAATTCAACAAATGACAATTTTCAGTCCTTTACAACCTATAAAATGTTTTGAAACTCTTGTGCATAATAATTTGGAACAATGCATTAAGAGTTTTTCATTAAAATAATACTGTTTTCATTGGGTGATTTGTTCAATGAAATTCAACGTATACCCTAACGGTTGGTGACTTGAAGATTATACTGTGTGTCATTTGCATTGACTATTTAAAATCTGTATAAATTTACATAATAATTTGGAACACGGTGTATATTTGATTATATTATAGCATATATCAGAATGAGTGGAGTATATTATATTAGTATATTATGGAGTGTATGTGAATGAAGGAAGTATATTATGTATGTTATATTAGGATATTATGGAGTGTATGTGAATAAGTGGAGTATACTGTTGTGCTCAAGTTTACATACCCCTGGAGAATTCGTAAAAGAAATACCCTCAGATCTTAATATGATGTATTGCCCCCTTTAGCATCAATGACAGCGTGCAGTTGTTTATTATAGTTGTCTATGAGGACTAGAATTCTTGCAGGTGGCATAGCTGCCCATTTGTCTTGGCAAAACGCCTCCAGGTCATGCAGTCAGTCTTCAGTCTTCTTGCATGAACCACACGTTTGAGACCTTTCCAGAGTGGCTCGATGATATTAAGGGTCAGGAGACTGTAATGGTCACTCCAGAACCTTCTACATTTTCTGCTGTAACCACTGGAGGGTCAACTTGGCCTTGTGCTTAGGGTCATTGTTGTGCTGGAAAGTCCAAGAGCTTCCCATGTGCAGCTTTCATGCAGAAGAATGCAAATTCTCTGCCAGTATTGTCAGATAAAATGCTGCATTCATCTTTCCATCAATTTTTACAAGGGTCCCTATACCTTTATAGCTCACAAACCCCCAAAACATCCACACTTCACAGTGGGGATGGTATTCTTTTCACTATAGGCCTTGTTGACCTCTCTCCAAATATACTGTAGCGCTTATGGGTTGTGACCATGAAGTTCTATTTTGTTCTCGTCACTCCAAACTACAGTGTTCCAGAAGCTGTGAGGCATGTCAAGGTGTTGTCAAGCATATTGTAACCAGGCTTTTTTGTGGCACTGGTGAAGTAAAGGCTATTTTCTGGCAACTCGACCATGCAGCTCATTTTGTTCAAGTATCGTCATACTGTGTTCCTTGAAACAACCACACAGTCTTTTTCCAGAGCAGCCTGTATGTCTCCCGAGGTTACCTGTGGATTTTCTTTGTATCGCAAACAATTCATCTCGCAGTTTTGGCTGAAATATTTCTTGGTCTACCTGACCTTGACTTGGTATCAAGAGATCCCTGAAACTTCCACTTCTGAAATAAGTGATTGAACAGTGCTGACTGGCAAATGCAAGCCTTTGGATGAAACAAGTACTCCAGGAAGGAGACAGAGGCTTGGTGAAACTCCCACTTCTCCCCCTTGACGAACAGTTGGTGCTCCCTCGTGCGTCAGGACACCACTCACGTGCTGGACGTGTTCTTGGAACGTAGCAGAGAACACCAGAATATCATCAATGTAAATTATTACCTGTCTCCACAGCATGTCCTGGAACACGTCCACAAAGGACTGGAGGCCTGAGGGGGCATTGGCAAGCCCATAGGGCATCACGCGGTACTCGTATTACCCAGATGTTGTGCTGAAGGCAGTCTTCCACCCGTCACCTGCTTAGATCCTGATGAGGTTGTGGGCGCTGTGCAGGTCCAGCTTGGTGAGGTACTATGGCCCACGCAGTTGTTCAAGGCAGAGGGCACCAGTGGGAGTGGATATCTGTACTTCACTGTGACGTGGTTCAGCTCTACTGTATGTAGTCGATACAGGGTTACAGTCCTCCGTCCATCATTGTCAAAAATAAGCTTGCATTTATGTATTTTCCCATGGCCTCTGTCTCGGTCCACGACGGGGTAGACCCGACTCCGTGAAGGTACCCCTCATTTGATCAGGTCTATGGCACAATCCCAGGGTCTGTGAGGGAGACATGTAGAATGAGAGGTAAACGAAATGTCCAGGAAATTCTGATACTCACTGGGAATGTTGGAGGACACCAGTTGGAGTCTCAACTGAAGTGGAACCGCAGTCCAAGGGTAGACCGTTCCTCCATCATGAGGTAGACAAGGCTGTGATAAGAGAGACAATCAGATCAAATTTGGCCTGATCGGTGAGATTGGTTGCAAGGCCAGGTATAGGGATACCTGCAACAGGAAACCTCAACACTATGATGGCGTCCCATCATAGCGCTCCGGCAGGGCCAGATGGGTGCTGGTGATGGCACTACTCTCCAAGACTGCTTTGAAACCACAGACTGGGAAATGTTCCGTGTTGCAGCGGGTGACAACAATGATGAATACACTGGCTCTGTCTCAGCATTCATCACCAAGTGCATAGATGATGTCGTTCCACGGGTCAATGTCAAGACCTTCCCCAACCAAAAGCCCTGGGTTAACGGTAATGTCCGTGCCAAGCTTGTAGCACGGTCCTCTGCCTATTACTATGGTGACCCGGAGGCTCTGAGGAGGGCCAGATATGACCTACGGAAGGCCATCAGAGATACTAAAAGAGACTACAGGGACAAATTGGAGTCAAACTACAACAGCTCCGACCCCAGACGCATGTGGAGTGGACTACGGCAGATAACGGAGTACAAAGGCAGGAAGAGCTGTGACATTCACACCCCCGCCTCACTCCCCGACGAGCTCAACACCTTCTTCGCACGGTTTGAGTTGGCCAACATCACCCTGGAAAAGTTGGCTGAGAACCCAGAAGACTGCACTCTGACCCTGGATGTGGCTGACGTAAGGAGAGCTTTCAAAAGAGTGAACCCACGGAAGTCTCCAGGGCCAGATGGTATTCCAGGCCGTGTTCTAAGAGGATGCGCCGACCAGCTTGCGGGGGTATTCACCTCCATATTCAACCTCTCCCCAACACAGTCTGCAGTTCCCTCCTGCTTCAAGCAGGCCACCATTATCCCGGTTCCAAAAAAACCTTACATCACCTGCCTAAATGACTACCGCCCAGTAGCACTAACCTCAATCATCATGAAGTGCTTCGAGCGGCTGGTCAAAACTCATATCTGCGCCGCCTATCCGGACACCTTGGACCCCCTACAATTTGCATACCGCCCCAACAGATCTACAGACGATGCAATCGCACTGACGGCACACACCGCCCTCTCACATTTGGAAAAAGGGAACACATACGTGAGGATGCTGTTTGTGGACTACAGCTCAGCATTCAACACTATTGTTCCTGCTAAGCTCATTTCCAAGCTCATTATCCTGGGTTTTAACTCCTCCCTTTGCAACTGGATCCTGGACTTCCTAACGAGAAGACCCCAGATGGTGAGAATGGGCAACCTTACCTCCTCCACAATGACCCTGAGCACCGGAGCCCCACAGGGCTGCGTACTCAGTCCCCTCTTGTACGCTCTGTTCACTTATGATTGTGTGGCCACACGCAGTTCCAACACCATCA
>JACXGM010003298.1:21885-36092 GCA_016801145.1 Umbra pygmaea | reverse complement strand
ATAGTGTTAATGTGGTACTATAGACTAGATCAGTCAATATATAGTGTTAATGTGGTACTATAGACTAGATCTGTCATTCTATAGTGTTAATGTGGTACTATAGACTACATCTGTCATTCTATAGTGTTAATGTGGTGGTACTATAGACTAGATCTGTCATTCTATAGTGTTAATACAATGGTACTATAGACTATATCTGTCATTCTATAGTGTTAATATGGTACTATAGACTATATCTGTCATTCTATAGTGTTAATATGGTACTATAGACTAGATCTGTCATTCAATAATGTTAAAATGGTGGTACTATAGACTAGATCTGTCATTCTATAGTGTTTATGTGGTGGTACTATAGACTAGATCTGTCATTCTATAGTGTTAATATGGTGGTACTATAGACTAGATCCGTCATTCTATAGTGTTAATATGGTACTATAGACTAGATCTGTCATTCTATACAAGGACATTATGGCGGTAATCAGTCAATCTATATGATGGTACTATAGACTAAATGTCATGTCCATGTCAAAATGTTGATGTTGTACACCAGACTATATCAGTCTCTGATCAGTCTTAGTTAAAATGGCACTGTGGAATATATCTCAGGGTAGTGTTAATGTTGTACTATAGGCTAGATCAGTCATTCTATAGTGTTAATGTTGTACCATAGACTAGATCAGTCATTCTATAGTGTTAATGTGGTACTATAGACTAGATCAGTCATTCTATAGTGTTAATGTTGTACCATAGACTAGATCAGTCATTCTATAGTGTTAATGTGGTACTATAGACTAGATCTGTCATTCTATAGTGTTAATGTGGTACTATAGACTAGATCAGTCATTCTATAGTGTTAATGTTGTACTATAGACTAGATCAGTCATTCTATAGTGTTAATGTTGTACTATAGACTAGATCAGTCATTCTATAGTGTTAATGTTGTACTATAGGCTAGATCAGTCATTCTATAGTGTTAATGTGGTACTATAGACTAGATCAGTCATTCTATAGTGTTAATGTTGTACCATAGACTAGATCAGTCATTCTATAGTGTAAAGTTGTACCATAGACTAGATAGGTACTCCTCGGATGTATAAAGCAAAGAGTACATCTGGATGATTTACTGTGGTTATAAACACGAAGAAATTATTCTAAACCAAACTAACGATTTGGTGACTTGTAAATGATGTAAATGAATCTGCTATGTTGAGTATGTATCGTACATGTGGGGATGTGTCTAGGCTTGTGTGTGTCTTCGTTTGTGGACATGTATGTATGTGTGTATAGTTGTGTGTGCATGCGTGTGTGTAGTTGTGTGTACATGCATGTGTGTAGTTGTGTGTTTGTGTGTGCATGTTATGTATCCCATTTTACTGTCCCTACAAAGATAAAAGGAAAATTCCACGAAGGAGGTACATTTCTCTAGTGCCCATCAGAAAAAACGTTGCTCAGGGGTTTAGGATAAAGGTTAGTTGTCTTCAGAATGTCCTAATGGGTATAGAAAGACCACGCGTGTGTGTTTTAATTACATTGCAGAGGCTTTCTGACCTGAACATCTCCAACCCCCCCTCAGGCTCACTGTTGTCCCTCCTGCCAGACCAAGGTCATGTGATGCATTAGGAAATAAAGTGAGCATGCGGGTGTTTCTACCTCTCCTTGGTAATATATTGTCTGGCTGACTGATTGGCTGGCTGGTTGTCTGACTAGTTGACTTGCTGACTAACTGATTGGCTGGCTGGTTGTCTGACTAGTTGGCTTGCTGACTAACCAATTGGCTGGCTGGTTTTCTAACAGATTGCCCACCTGGTTTGTTGACTGATTGGCTGGTTAACTGAATGGCTGGCTGGTTTTCTAACAGATTGCCCACCTGGTTTGCTAATTGATTGGCTGGCTAACTGGCTTTCTTTCTGGAAGAATGTCTGCCTGCCTGCCTGACCTCCTGCCTGCCTGACTGGCAGATTTAATGTTAATACTGTTGCTGTTTCTTTCTGTCCTTTGCTGTATTTAGGCAGCATTTGTTTCTGCAGGCGGCTGCACTTGCTTTCAGTGGCGGTGCAAGACATCTTTCACTGGAGGTGCTAAGGGGGAGCTAGCTCGTTGCATAGAGGTGCTGACATGAATTGTGTTAATGCACTCTTATGCGACCTGGAGTGTTGCTTCAATACAAGAAAACCAAACAAAATGTCACAATCTCAACATTCTGTACCTAATTCCCAAGAACATATAGACAAATATATTGACATCAAAGAACAAATATTTCGATTACGAAACACTGAAGTGCTAAAGTATAATAACGCAATTAGATACCAGTTACTCACAAAGTTATTTTCTTTATAGAAGGACATGCACCCGTTTTCTGGTTTACTGTGAAATCATCTATTATGGTCTGGTCATCCATGGCCTTGGTTCTTCAGGAGCCATTTTTGGCCAGCAAGGCAACTGTTTGGTGAGAAGTTCGACTCATCTTACTGATTAAGATCTTTTTGAGTCGTTGAGTCAAAAGAACAAATATTTGGATTAATGTAGTTCATTTGAGTCAGTAAAACCTAGAGCATGCCAGACCCCCCCTACCGTGAATGAAAAATTGCTTACCGTTCAATTGCATGATTACGCAGTACAACTCTCGTTGACGAGTTTGTTTAACTTAAGAGGCTGGGGTTGTGTAAGCTGGGTTTCTATCATATTATTAAAACTCTATGCATTAAGTAGGGATTGAATGAGTGAGTAGGGTGTGTCCTGTATGGACATTAGGCAATAAATAACGATAAAATTAAATATGGAAACCTGCATCATTTATCACATTAAAAGTGGATTTTTGGTGCTGCAGGAGCTTGATCAAGTTAATTTAACAAACGTGAAACAAACAGCCGTTGTTGTCTGAATACTGAGCTGGAGGACCACTTATATCCTGCTTGTGCTCATGATGTAAATAACCTGTTTCCAGCTGATCAAGTTAACAATACAAATGAACAAGTCACTAAAAAAGTAGCCATGGTGAATCGTTTAAACTGCACATAACTGCTGTTTTGAGCATCTCTGTACTGATTATTGAATATGTTTTCAAGCACTTTCAGGCAGGAGAAAGAGAGGGTTAGTTACCGACAATGCAATATATATATATTTATTATTATTATGAAAATATGGAATATTTGGGGGGCTAATGGGTAAGCTTAGCTTATTCTTCGGGGTGCTGTAGCCCCGTCTCACCCAGGTCTGACGGCGCCGCTGCTGGCTGGCAAAGAAATAGTGTTTCTAATTGGACTAATATCTGCTATCTAATATGGGAGAGACATGATCTACTATCTGAACTGTATCTGATAGGGAATAGATACAGGCTCCTCTATGAACTGTATCTGATAGGGAATAGATACAGTCTACTCTATGAACTGTATCTGATAGGGAATAGATACAGTCTACTCTATGAAATATATCTGATAGGGAATAGATACGGTCTACTCTATGAAATATATCTGATAGGGAATAGATACGGGCTCCTCTATGAAATGTATCTGATAGGGAATAGATACGGGCTCCTCTATGAACTGTATTTGATAGGGAATAATAGATATGGTCTACTCTATGAACTGTGTCTCATAGGGAATAGATAAGGGCTCTTCTATGAACTGTATCTGATAGGGAATAGATACGGGCTCTTCTATGAACTGTATCTGATAGGGAATCAATACGGGCTCTTCTATGAACTGTATCTGATAGGGAATCAATATGGTCTCCTCAATGAACTGTATCTGATATGGAAAGGATAGGGTCTCCTCAATTAACTGTTTCTGATGGGGAATAGATGATGTATCTTCAATTAACTATATCTGATATTGAAGAGACAGGGTCTCCTTAATTAACTGTATCCGATAGGAAATAGATACGGTCTCCTCTATGAACTGTATCTGATATCAAAGAGATAGGCTCTCCTCTATGAATTGTATCTAATAGGGAATAAATAGTGTCTCCTCAGTAAACTGCATCTGAAATGGAAGAGACAGGGTCTCCTCAATTAACTGTATCCGATAGGAAATAGATACGGTCTCCTCTATGAACTGTATCTGATATCAAAGAGATAGGCTCTCCTCTATGAATTGTATCTAATAGGGAATAAATAGTGTCTCCTCAGTAAACTGCATCTGAAATGGAAGAGATAGGGTCTCCTCAATTAACTGTATCTGATATGGCAGAGATAGGGTCTCCTTTATGAACTGGATCTGATTTTAAAGATAATCCAGTATCACAGTCATAGTATATCATAGTCATATGTTTCTAGACTGTCTGATGGGGAGGATATCTGTGTATCTGATTATTAGAACTTGTGTGTTCCAGTGAGATCAGTCACCTGGAGGCCGGGCTGGCCGTGGAGCTGTGGAATAAAGGGCTGATCTGGGACACCATGTTAGGTACCGCCTGGATACCCCTGGACACCATTCGGCAGTCCGACCAGGTGAGGAAACTCACTGACATCCAGTATATCTACACGTTGATGTTGCTGTGTGTGTCTGGGTCAGGTTTCATACAATCTCAAGTGGAAGTTTACAAACATCTGGCAGGTTTCAAACTGAAATGTATATCTAAAAGAAATACAATTTCATGTCTTACACACCAACACGCCCTACCTACTGTATTTTTTGTGAAGGAAATAAAAGAAGTACAGTTCTGGATTTTTTTTTTTTTTTACATTTCTGTTTCCTTGATAGGTATGCAGTGTCTGAAATAACTTTTTGGCACACCTGCCACGGGGACTGGTACAAACCCGATTCCAAAAAAGTTAAGACACTGTACAAATTGTGAATAAAAACAGAATGCAATGATGTGGAAGTTTCAAATTTCAATATTTTATTCAGAATACAACATAGATGACATATCAAATGTTGACACTGAGAAAATGTATAATTTCAAGGGAAAAATAAGTTGACTTCTAATATCATGGCATCAACACATTCCAAAAAAGTTGGGATGAGGTCATGTTTACCACTGTGTGGCATCCCCTGTGTGACAACAGTCTGCAAACATCTGGGGACTGAGGATACAAGTTGTTTAAGTTTAGGAATAGGAATGTTGTCCCATTCTTGTCTAATACAGGATTCTAGTTGCTCAACTGTTGTAGGTCTTCATTGTTGCATCTTCTTCTTTATGATGTGCCAAATGTTTTCTATGGGTGAAAGACCTGGACTGCAGGCTGGCCATTTCAGTACCCTAATCCTTCTACTCAGCCATGATGTTGTAATTGATGCAGTATGTGGTCTGGCATTGTCATGTTGGAAAATGCAAGGTCTTCCATGAAAGAGACGACATCTGGATGGGAGCATATGCTGTTCTAGAACTTGGATATATCTTTCAGCATTGATGGTGCCTCTCCAGATGTGTAAGCTGCCCATGCCACATGCACTCATGCAACCCCATACCATGAGAGATGCAGGCTACTGAACTGAGCGCTGATAACAACTTGGGTTGTTCTTGTCCTCTTTAGTCCGGATGACATGGCCCCAGAACAGTTTTCCATTTTAAATTAGCCTTGACCCAGAGAAAACGCCTGCGCTTCTGGTTCCTGTTTAGATATGGCTTCTTTTTTGACCTGTAGCGTTTTAGCCGGCAACGGCGAATGACTCGGTGGGTTGTGTTCACCGACAATGTTTTCTGGAAGTATTCCTCAGCCCATGTTGTGATTTCCATTACAGTAGCATTCCTGTGTGATGCAGTGCCGTCTAAGGGCCCAAAGATCACAGGCATCCAGTATGGTTTTCCAGCCTTGACCCTTATGCACAGAGATTGTTCCAGATTCTCTAAATCTTTGGATGATTTTATTCACTGTAGATGATGATAACTTCAAACTCTGCAAACTTTCTCTGAGAAACTCCTTTCTGACATTGCTCCACTATTTTTCGCCGCAGCATTGGGGGAATTGGTGATCCTCTGCCCATCTTGACTTCTGAGAGACACTGTCATTCTAAAAGAGGCTCTTTTTATACCCAATCATGTTGCCAATTAACCTAATCAGTTGCAAATTGGTCCTCCAGCTGTTCCTTATGTGTACTTTTAACTTTTCCGGCCTTTTATTGCTACCTGTCCAACTTTTTTTGAATGTGCAGCTCTCATGAACTCCAAAATGAGCCAATATTTGGCATGACATTTGAAAATGTCTCACTTTCAACATTTGAAATGTTATCTATATTGTATTTTGAATGACATATACGTTTGAGATTTGTACATTATTCCATTCCTTTTCTACTCATAATTTGTACAGTGTCCCAACTTGTCTTGGAATCGGGTTTGTATATGAAAACATCCACCATCCAAGCATGATTTTTTCCAGAAAAAAAGATAAATTCCTTTATGTGGCAAATATACATTCACTTCAGTATAATTCAATGAGATAATAATTTATTATGTTGAAAACAAACTTAAAGAAGAGGCCAGAGCAACATTTGAAACAAAATTATTTTAATGTATTGATCAATGGTTAATTAAATCAACACAGAACAACTCATCACCACAGCCTCAGCATCATACTGTAACCAACACACAGAACAACTCATCACCACAGCCTCAGCATCATACTGTAGCCAACACACAGAACAACTCCTCACCACCTCATCATACTGTAGCCAGCGGTTTGAAACACCTCCATCTCCAAACCTCCATTTCTCACAAAGTTATTTTTATGTGATTCATCCTCTTTTTTGTCTGTGGGTTTTTCTTTCAAAATTTGACCCACTCCAGATACATGTTGCCATGTAACAGCTCTTTAATGAATGGTAGCAAGCAGCCAACCAGTGGCATGTGAGCGATGTTGATTAGATGATGTACCGTAGAGTAAAACGTGCCATGAAACTAGGAGCATTAGAGATGCTTCTGTGGCTGGTTAACAGTGTTGAGGAAAGTTACTTTACTGTTACCAGAGCACCCTAGGCCGAAGGTCGATGATCAATTTTGTGATTGTGTCATCTGATCTGAGGCCATATTTTTTTGGACACTCTGATGAAGATAGGGGTGGAGCTGTCAAGTAATCACCATCTGGTGGTGAGTTGGATCAGAGGATGGGGGAAGACTCTGGACAGACCTGGTAAGCCCAAACGGGTAGTGCGGGTGAATGGTGAACGTCTGGAGGAGGCCCCTGTCCAAGAAATCTTCAACATACATCTCCGGCTGAGCTTTTCTGGCATCCCTGTGGAGGTTGGGGGCATTGAACCTGAGTGAACAATGTTCAAAGCTTCCATTGCTGAAGCTTTGGTGGTAGGCTGTGGTCTCCTATCAGCTATAGGAAGCTATCCAACTGAAGAAGGAGTCCTTCAGGGATTTCCTTTCCCTTGGGACCCTGGAGGCGGTTGCGGGTTAACGGCTATGGAGAAGGACTTTCGGTCAGCCGCAAGATGCTTCTGAAAACCATTTGGCACCTCAGAAGGGGGAAACGGTGAACCATTCAAGCTGTGTACAGTAAAGATGGGACACTGTTAACCTCAACTGGGGAGGTAATCAGGTGGTGGAAGGAGCATTTTGAGGAACTCCTGAATTCGATTTACACACCCTCATTATAGAGGTAGAGCTGGAGGCTGATGGAGGTTATTGTCATTTTCCCTGGCGGAGGTCACTGAGGTAGTCAAACAATGTCTTTTCAACATTGCGTGAGAGTCTGGGACAGTGCCAAAAGAGTGGCAGACCTGGGTGGTGGTTCCCCAGTTCAAAAAAGGTGACCAGAGAGTGTGTGTCAATTATAGGGGTATCACAGTTCTCAGCCTCCCTGGTAAAGTCTACTCCAAGGTGCTGGAAAGGAGGGTTTGGCCGATAATAAAACCTCAGGTTGAAGAGGAACAATGCGGACTTCGTCCAGGTCATGGAAAAACAGACCAGCTCTTTACTCTTGCGAGGATCCTGGAAGGGGGTCTGGGAGTATGCCCATCTAGTCTACATGTGTTTTGTGAATCTGGAGAAGGCGTATGACTGGGTACTCTGGAAAATAATGAGGGAGATGCTGCAGGAGTATGGGGTGAGGAGGTCTATGCTTAGGGCCATCCAATCTCTACACTAAAAGCGAGAGCTGTGTCCGGGTTCTTGGCAGTAAGTCGGATTTGTTCCAGGTGAGGGTTGGCCTCCGCAAGGGCTGCGCTTTGTCACCAATCCTGTTTGTAGTATTTATGGACAGGATATCGAGACGTAGTCATGGTGAGGAGGGGTTGCAGTTCAGTGGGCTGAGGATCTCATCACTGTCTTTTGCAGATGACATGGTCCTGATGGCATCATCGGTCAGTGACCTTCAGCACTCACTGGATTGGTTCGCAGCCGAGTGTGAAACGGCTGGGATGAAGATTAGCACCTCTAAATTTGAGACTCTCAGCAGGAAACCAGCATAATCCAGGTAGAATTGGAGCAGCTGGGGCAGTGTTGCATTCACTTTCAGCACCATTGTGATGAAAAGAGAGAGGAGCCAGAAGGCAAAGCTCTCGATCTACTGGTCAATCTTCATTCCTACCCTCACCTATGGTCATGAAGGCTGGGACATGTCTGAAAGAACAAGATTGTGTGTACAAGTGGCCGAAATGGGCTTTGTCAGGAAGGTGGCTGGCTTCTCCCTTAGGGTAAGAAGCTCAGTCATCCAAGAGTAACTCGGAGTAGAGCCGCTGCTTCTTCGCGTAGAAAGGAACCAGTTGAGATGGTTCGAGCATCTCATAAGGATGCCCCCTGGACGCCTTCCTAGGGAGCTGTTCCAGGCATGTCCAGCTGGGAGGAGGCCTCGGGTAAGACCCAGGACTAGGTGGAAAGATAATATCTCCAACCTGGCCTGGGAACACCTCAGGATCCCCCAGTCAGAACTAGTTAACGTGGCCAGGGAAAGGGAAGTTTGGGGTCCCCTGCTAAGAGATGCTGTCCCCGTGACCCGACCCAGGATAAGCAGTTGAAGATGAGATGAGAGATGGTAATAATCATAATAATAATAATTGTCTTTTAGGGATCTTGGAATGCTATCCACCAGAGTCTTTCACCATGATGTTGGGTGACATTTCTATAGCTGTAAATATAAAATATTCCCACCAAATATATATATAAATATTGATTATGTATCTCTTCTAAATTTTATTCAACAGTTACAACTTCAGGCTTAGGCAGGCCTGTCATCTCTCTTTAAATGGGCTTTGCTCCTTTCTTATTTCTTATAATCTTACCAAGCTCCTATACGTCTGACAGTGACAAGCATTGCACATGACCAGGGCCGTTTGAAGGAATTTGGGGGCCCCAAGCAAAATGGACATGGAGGCCCCCCAACCCTCCACCCTGCACGCAAAACCTACAGGAACCACAGCATAGCCATAAAGTTTAAGTTCACCCACACTTTATATAAATAAAAAAAGGTTTACAGGAACCACAGCATAGTCATAAAGTTTAAGTTCACCCACACTTTATATAAATAAAAAAAGGTTTACAGGAACCACAGCATAGCCATAACGTTTAAGTTCACCCACACTTTATATAAATAAAAAAAGGTTTACAGGAACCACAGCATGGCCATAAAGTTTAAGTTCACCCACACTTTAAATAAATAAAAAAAGGTTTACAATGCATAAACTTTGCATAAAAAATGTTTAAAGTGCAAATACTTGTGTATAATTAAATGTTTACTAATTATAAGTAGTGCTGTAAATTAACAGTTTATTGTAACACACATTATATCTATCATGTAATATATTACGTATCGGGTAATGATAAAAAAAATGTGTAACCTTTAAGAAACCATTTTTAAAACATCAATAAACATTACATAGATAGATGGACCAGATATTCCTAACACTTTGTTAAGGGTTGCTAATGCTTAAAAACATCCCAAGCTAATGTTTGATGCACAGAATTTATTGTGTGGTTTTCCTAACTCCCATTTGGTAAATAGATTATCACGGTGGAATAGTTAGTATTGCATCCTAATATTATGCCAATTTCATCAAAACCTATTACAAAGCTATAGCAATGTCATGTCATTAAATACGATAAACAGTGATTCTGGAACAGATCTGCATCTTCCGTATCACGTTAAAAACATTACAGTAGTATGTAACCATCCGTTCGAAAAAAAGTTGCACTAAATGTTCGTTGCAAGCAGCATTTGCCCTCAGGCAGGTTACAGGTAACGTTAGCTAACATAAACATATTTTTGGTAGCCTACCGGCTGCAAAATTACACCAAGACAAGTAGAGCTATTTTATCCTGTGTAATTTATCACTTTCCACGATCTTGTTTTTTCTTATCCTCCTCTTTCTTTCTCTTCTTTCTTTTCTGGCTTCCTGAATCATAATTTCACTTCATGATGACTGCCGAGTGCCGACCGAGAAGGTTTTGTATTTTGCCGGCAGCAGAGATCACGAGAGGGCCCCCTTGAGGGGGATCCCGATAACAGTGTCATTGCACTTTACTGCATTGACTATCAAAGGGGCAATCACACAGTTTGTTGTTGCATTTTATTCTTAACCAGTCGTTGTCTTGGGGACCCAGACCAGCTCGGGGCCCCAATCAATTGCTTGGTTTGCTTGCCTCGTTGCGACGGGCCTGCACATGACATGATGTCACAAAAAATGTGAAGTCTGTGCAAAAAGCATGTACACTTTCATTATTCACTGAGTCTGTTGGGATGTTTAAAGCTTGGTGTGCTTCGTGCAGCCATG
Source organism: Umbra pygmaea (assembly GCA_016801145.1). NCBI lineage: Eukaryota > Metazoa > Chordata > Actinopteri > Esociformes > Umbridae > Umbra > Umbra pygmaea. Next base: position 25,443 of record JACXGM010003298.1, on the reverse strand, counting down.
TAGTTATGAATAATGCAGGTTCCTGTGTTTCAATTCATTTCAACTCAGTTTTCCATTATATATGCACTCCTCCCTATGCCACCTTCACACCTTCCTTAACACATCGATCTATCGATCAATAGATGGACGGACGGCCGGACATACATACGTACATACGTACATACGTACATACATACATACATACATACATACATACATACATACATACATACATACATACATACATACATACATACATACATACATACATACATACATACATACATACATACATACATACATACATACATACATACATACATACATACATACATACATACATACATACATACATACATACATACCCCTGTCTGTCTTGGTCTGTCTGTCTTGGTCTGTCTGTCTTGGTCTGTCTGTCTTGGTCTGTCTGTCTTGGTCTGTCTGTCTTGGTCTGTCTGTCTTGGTCTGTCTGTCTTGGTCTGTCTATGCTTGTCTGTTGTTCTGTGTGTGTCTTTCTTTTTCACTTCTCCCATCTATTTCCTGCCCCCCATAGGAGGGACCAGGGGAGTGGATCTCCTTGGATGCTGACATCCTGATGAAGGAGGAAGAGGTCTACGGCACCATGACTCCTACTCATCACCAAGTGCTTCTGGATGCTCGCTCAGAGCTGCCGTTTGGTAAGCACAAGGAACACACAATCAAATGTACATGTTTGTATATACATTAATGTGGGGATGGAAAACTTTGTAACACCTAATGAACCTAACATTAGACACACAGCTTGGGCCTGCCTTTGTCAACGATATCTGTACTTCCACTGAGGTGTCTGTGAGCATCTAACTGGTGTCCTGTAGCTCACTTTCAAACAGGGGATGTAGTCAGCTTAAACCTGCATGGTGAAAGCACATATTAAAGACAACATGTATTGATGACAGCACGTATGAAAGACAACACATATTGATGACAGCACATATTAAAGACAGCACGTATTAAAGACAGAACATATTAAAGACAGCACGTATTGATGACAGCATGTATTGATGACAGCACATATTAAAGACAGCATGTATTGATGAGCACATATTGATGACAGCATGTATTCATTGATGACAGCAGATATTAATTGATAAGAGCACATATTGATGACAGCACATATTGATGACAGCACGTATTGATGATAGCAAGTATTGATGACAGCATATATTAATTGATGACAGAACGTATTGATGACAGCACGTATTGATGACAGCACGTATTGATGACAGCACGTATTGATGACAGCACGTATTGAAGACAGCACATATTGATGACAGCACATATTGATGACAGCACGTATTGATGACAGCACGTATTGATGACAGCACGTATTGATGACAGCACGTATTGATGACAGCACGTATTGATGACAGCACATATTGATGACAGCACATATTGATGACAGCACATATTGATGACAGCACATATTGATGACAGCATATTAAATGCTGTCATCAATAAATATTGACTTCTTTTCGCTCCTTCGTTCTTTCTGGGTTTTTTTTGTTTCTGCTTCCATTTGCTCAGTTTTGTTTCGGGGACTTCCCTTCTCCATCAAACCCACGTTCTGGATCTTTCTCTTTCCCTATATAATTGTCTTACCCTCTCCATCTCTGGTTCTTTCTACCAGACATCCCAGACGACGAGGCCCAGTACTGGACCAATAAACTGGATCGGATCAACACCATGAGGATACATGATGAGGTGCGTAACATCTGGATCACACCACTAACATCTGACTCTCTCTCTTTGTCTCCCACACCTGCCTTACACTATACCACGCCTGTCCCTATTGCAAGGCCATACCACTGCTCATCTGTGTCTGCCCACAAATCTGTGTTATTATCCCTCCCACTACTAGCATTAGCTCTTTTATTTGTGTTACTATTTCTTGTCTATATTTTCGAGGAATGGCAGTTTCTTGTAATATAGGTTATTCTGGTACTTTGTTATGTCATGTGGTGCTACTGTCATTGTTCAGCCTCCAAGATCCAGGACATAATGTTTGTTTAGGTGTCTTCTGAACCTAAAAGCCTGTTTTAGTGCAGCTTTTTTCTGCCAAAGTGGTCCATTTGATGATGAACTGTGAAGTTCTCAGGTCAGGTTTGCTGATGTGTGCCACCATGTGGTCATATGCTGTTACTACTACTTCAGATATACACTAGATCAGCTCATTGGATCACACAATGCACAAAGGCAGATTTAACCACATTGTTTTTGAGAAAATCACGAGATGCTGGTGGTTAGGGCTGTTTGTAAAGACATACATTTCAAAATGTTTTATCCATTAGTAATTGTATTTTATTTTTCCTTCCATTCATTATCTAGTATCCATTACAGGAAGAAGTTCAAAGAAGGCGGATGGTTTCCCAGCCCTCTCAGTGCTGTGAGTGTTGACCATGTGTGTGTGTTTGTGGGTATGTGTTTGTTGGTTATTATTTGTGAGTGTGTTTCTAAATTAAGTGTGTAACAGGGAACAATATGGCCCCAAACTGTCAAACATTAAAAAATGGCAAACTACCTAAATCTAATTTTGTCATTTTGTCCTAGTGCTTAGAAAAGATGCACTGTGCACTCTGGGACAAAATATGTCTTATAAACCTTTTATTTTGGCCTTGATATGTATTATGTTTGTTTATATGTGCATAATCTACAAGTAGAATCACTATCATATCCAGAGTTGGGTAACAAGTTACCTTTACATTTGTTAAAAGTAATCTCATTACTGTAATCCGATTACTTTAAAAAAGTTTACCCAACCCTGATCATATCATTGTTAAATAATGAAATTCCGAGTTTGAAAGCAGGTGGTTTTGTTGATATGTTAAAATGCATAGGTGAAATTAAGGTTAGGGTTAAATGAAGGTTAGGAATCAATTAAGGTTTGGGTAAAAGTCAGAACTCGGATTAGTGTTAGGATAAGAGGATATGGAAAATAGGGAAAAATCATTTCTGGTTCCCACAAAAATAGAAAAACGTATAGTTGTGGGTCCCTGATGGGTCCCTAATGGCCCCACAACCATATTAAAACATGATTAATTTCCCATTGTGGGGACATTTTCCAGGTCTCCATGTGGGTAATTGCGATGTATGGCTCAGGGGTTAGGTTTAGGAAAGAATTCCTTATTGGGTATAGGGTTAGAATTGGAGTTATTATTAGGTTTAGGCATTATTCCAAGTTTAAGTTTAGGCACTGATGTTAGGTTACTAAGGTTAAGTTTAGGGTTATGGTTAGGGTAAATGTTAGGATTAGCTTTAAGGCTACGAAATAGGGAACATGGATTTTTGGTCAAGATTAATTCTCAGGGCTCCAAGATTTTGGATATTGTTGGACTTTTTTATTCGGTTCTACCTTCTTTGCCAGAAATTTACGTTCCTACATGGGGAGCTGAAGAGAAATGTGATATCCTTACACTTGGTCCATTTCACATTGATCCTTTAGGTTTTAGTGTGTGTGTGTGTGTGTGTGTGTGTGTGTGTGTGTGTGTGTGTGTGTGTGTGTGTGTGTGTGTGTGTGTGTGTGTGTGTGTGTGTGTGTGTGTG